>JAOTQE010052528.1:0-20680 GCA_025631205.1 Nesometra sesokonis
GTCCGAAAATTGGTCCTAACTTAAGCTTTCGGACCAATGGACCTTCGGACCAATGGGCCTTCGGACCAATGGACCTTTGGACCAATGGGCCTTCAGACCAATGGGCCTTCGAACCAATGGGCCTTCGGACCAATGGACCTTCGGTTATTGGTCCATTGGTCCGAAAATTGGTCCTAACTGAAGCTTTCGGACCAATGGACCTTCGGACCAATGGGCCTTCGGACCAATGGACCTTCGGACCAATGGGCCTTCGAACCAATGTGCCTTCGGACCAATGGGCCTTCGGACCAATGGGCCTTCGGACCAATGGACCTTCGGATCAATGGGCCTTCGGAATTATGGTCCGTCCCCACCGAGTCATAGGTAACTGAGATACTGAGTGCTGAGTGGAAAAAATGGTTTGGCGCTAGCTCCATCCAAAACATTTAGTTTCCCATGAGGAGAGGGGATTGTTTACATATACTGATTGCAGGATATGCTCAAAGTCAGACCTAATTAGTGTGCATTGAATAGGCTATACAATAACAATATAATTTCATTTCTATAGTGCTATCTCAGTATATACTGCACCTTTTTGTCCATTCAAAAAGTATAATGGCTAGCTTTAGTATAAAAGCATTAATGGGTAACCCATTTATAAGAAAATGATTTTATTAATACAAAAAATAATGCAGCCAATAGTTATTATTAAAACAGATTATAAATCATTACATAATCAATTACCTTTAGTACTTAAGTAAATCTTTGCCTAATCTCTTTTTTCACCCAGGACTATGTTGGATTTTAGCTCAGATGATTTAGATAGTGGAAATTACTGTGTTGTGCGCTGAACCATTTCCCAGACCCCAGGTTGTCTCCTTACGGAAGGTACAACTGAGTACTTCATACGATTAGTTCTACATCTAGCCTGAGCTAGAAATGAAGTGGTACTTTTCACGTCGTTGAGAGCGCTCTTATTAAAACGGGGAAGTTATTTGTGCTAGATACCGTACGATTTGAACATTATTTCCTAGTTAATAGGACATTCATCGGTGTATAATGTTTGTGAAAAGTCAGACCCGTGTGAATTATGACTTTATTGACATATTTTTATAATGAAAAATAGGCCTATGTTTTCAATTTCAATTCAATTCAGGCCTACATTGACATAAAAAAGTAATATAAAAATATTAAAAAAAACAAGGTTTCACAGTTCAGAGAAAGCAATACAAAAAAAAACATTTCACATTATAGTATCAAAAGTAATCAGCTCACTAAATTGTTAAATATTTCATCAAGGTATTGTATTGGATTTATGCAAGCTTGCACAACAGTATCGACTAGTTTGTTGTTACTATTTAGCGTTCTATAAATCCATAACATCCCCTCAACATCTTCCTATAATATTCATAACAAGATGGGAAATTTCATTGTCACAAACATCTGACTGGCACTGCATAAGTTTTAAGCATCTTGGCCTAATATTTAATATCTGTTAAGAACGCTTGTACATTTTGAATTGTAGCGGTTTTTTATCAAAAGCCTAAAATTGCTATGTCCCACTGGATCTATAGTGCCAAATTAAACAAAAATGTATAATTATTATCATTGTAGACTAATGCATATGACGAAGATTTATTTTTGTATTCAACAAAATCTTGAAAATCTCAATAGGCCAGCTACTTCCAATATTAAACAGATCGTGTTGAAAACCGTTTGATAAATAACTATGCGTCAATACACGATAAACCTTACAATCAGTACTAAGTTATTCTTGTCTGGACTGTGGGCAGGATGGTATATTGTAAAGGATACATACATTTCCTATAAATCACCTATGTTTTCCTTCTGTTAATTATTCATCGTGTAGCAAAGTTATGATATTATTCTTTTTTTAGTATTGTGAATACTTTTTAGAGATTCACTGCGGTGTAAAGTTTCCAATATTTCCCTTCAATTATTCATTGTGTAGATAAAGGTTAGCCCAGGTTCAAATCAAGAACATTATTCATACATCCTAACATAGCTCATTGGGTATTATTATGTTAAACTAATAAACCATTTCACGGTTTTAATTGCGCATGTGCAGATTAATGTCAAGTAATAAAACGACGCTCGGCAATTATATTCTTTCAATAAGAGCCGCGCGTCGTTTTACTACTTGACCTTGACAACGCACATGCGCAGTTGAAACCGTGAAATTGCTTATTTGTCAGTAATACCATGAAGAAACACAAACCCTTATGTGGGCGTACAGAAAGGCGCGCGTAGAAAAAAATGAACCGCTGTTAACCTCTGTACGCGCGCGTTTTGCGTTTCCTTACGCGCTTTTCTGTAAGCGCACATAGCAGTTTGTTTCTGTACATTCGTGGCGTCACTGACGACTTGTGTCGTTACATGACTCAGGATTAGAAATATCGTTATGAGGGCGAGCGCCTTAACCATTAGACCACAGATTGTTCACGGTTATGATATTGATGCTTTCAATTTTAATATTATGATCATTTTAGGAGGTTCAATTGTGTTTATCACGTTCTAATGCATGATTATTCATTTTTTTAGGAAGAGTAATAAAACTTGGTAAATTTAATCTTTTATAATAGACCTTATAGCGGAAATCAGCAAACCTATGTTGTGTAAATTCTCTGATTACGAGACGGGTTTGGAACATTCGCCATTTTTTCAACAAAATACCATTTTTATAACTATCCTGCACTTAAGAGATTATACCCATCCAAGACTTAAAAGGGGTTTGGCTCCTTATAGGAACAACATTGTTGTATGGGGGCGCCCGGACAGAGGAGATCCGTCGGGGTCATTTCATTATAACCAAATGTAAGACATTGGGCCAGAAAATTAATATTTCCCTGCTAGTTTGTTACTAATCAAAAAAGTCTCCATCCATTTTTTCCTCTAATTCACTTTTTTCCTGTATCCTAATTACATTACAGAAGATACCGGACTTTATAACAAAATTGACAACCGTTGAATTAGCATCGACCCCGTGAGTCAGCAGCGAAAAGAGACACTTATGAGATATGATGGTGTAATGATTATATTATTAGTGTGCTAAGGGCATGTTCCCATTTATATTGACCTCAAGTATGTTATTAATTTGGAAATACTAGGTCTATACAAAGTGTCAGCTGATTAGGAAAAGTAAGATCTATTGACCCAAATTTATGTGAAGAGATTATTTTCCCAGGGGTCTCCAGACTTTTAGCAATTATTAAGCCTATCGTCGGGTCGCGGATTGGGAACTTAAAAGAAGTAACGCCCCCCCCCCCCCCCCTCCAACCACTCCAGTTGATTTGAAAGTGGAACAATAAAATTACTGTTTCGTGTTTTGGATGAAAACCTGTTTTGGATGAAAACATGTTTTTTTGGCATTTAAAAATGCACAAGTAAGGCAGATAAAAGACGCAAACCAAGGCATAGGCCTAAAGTACATACAGTTTTGTTGAATAGGCCGATAAAAGACGCAAACCAGGGCATAGGCCTATATAGTACATACATTTTTTTTGCTTGGTAAATCATATTGGGCATGTCCCCTACTAGCCACCAGGGTTACCATCACATCCCCCTGACTCAGAATTTTAGATTCGCCGCTGATCACATACATGTAGGCCTATCTTATTTATACGAATGGAAAAACAGGTAGGTTTCACAGCTTTAGGAAAACCATATCGAAAACGGATTTGTCATAAGTTTGTTTTAAATTAATAACGTGTTCAAAAATATATACAAAATTCGAACTACGAATAGAACACACTTTATAAGAACAATGAGGGCTGAAATTGCTCAAAAATTAAGAACAAAATAAAAGCAAGCCGACGCTAAAAATAAATCAAATATCAAGTATTTTTTGTATTAAAGGAAACTTAAAAAATCAAAAAAGGTCATCACATACTGTTTTCAAAAGATTATAACTATATCAACTCCATTAATATTAAGGGATGTAATTTAATCAGAAGTTCCATCAGGTATACACAAAATACCAAGTCTTTGCCGAAATGCAAGATTTCCCCCTCAAACCAGCCAATAACAACCACACAATAAACCCAGAAAACAATAAATTGTAGGTATATATAACTGTACAATAAAGTGGTAATATTTTATCTTTAGAAAATACGTAAAATAAAAACAAAATAAGAACATTTTGAGGCTGAAATTGACAAAAAATAAGAACACTGAGCCTTGAGCCTAGACAAAATTTTGCTGATTCTTACTTTTAAAAAAATGTGTAGTCATAAAATACTGATAAACTGGGGCAGATAGGCCTTTAATGGTGTTCTAGTGAAGTGTTAACAGAACTTAACGTACAGTATCTGTTTCTGGAATCGAAATTATTGATAACTCAAATCATTATTTTTGAATTATTCCCATAAAATCATCTGTAAGCCTATATGTCCTGATCGATTTACGACCAACATCGAGTTTACCATACCAGTAGTTACGGAGATATGATAACCTTAGGTCAAAGGTCAAAGTCTCAGAAATAGCGTTCCCGATCATTTTTCGATGAACATTCATTGCAGCTAATAGGAGTATATATGTTACGAACAATTTAAGATCAAAACCAAGTTTCTACAGTTATTGGTTACCGAGATATAAAGTTTAAATCCACAGGCAGACATTTTGAAAAAAAACGACAACAAACAAGACTTCCCAGTCATCTGAAATGTGCATAGAAGCTACATTTTGTCTAAATTGTCAATTCTGCCAAATCCATCTAGAAAAAGGGTTGGACTATCTTAAAATTAGCCACGGATCTTATGAAAATGACTTTAATTCTAATAAGCAAAGGTTATCTCAATTTTACATTTTTCTAGTTCTTATTGACTTCAATGTGTACGGTGAGAATTTAGAGGGAAGAGCCAAACCCAGACGCACACGGTCTCCTCTCGACTTTCAATTTTTGACAACCAAAAAAGGTATTTGGCATTTTTAAATGACAGTGGTTTCTTATAATATAAAGGACACTTTCTTCCAACGGCTGGGGATCAGCCACCCTCAGTACGTCCATTATTTATAACAGTGAATTTTGTTTTTATCTGTGACCAAGATTGTTGTCTAGTACCCTGGGCCTGGGTACACCTTGATACGCAACTGCTTCACTGAAACTCTTACTAACACTAATCAATATGGATACAGTAAAATAATAAGATTAATTCTAGCAATGACCGAGTAGGTATCCTTTATCAATGACTTGCTCGTGTGTATTCCACAGTGTGAGTAAGTTGGCATCAAAACAAAGCTAAAATATCTTGGTGAGATCGGAAAAGATCGGTATTTCGGAGAAGAGCCTGATTCATAAATGAAGGTTCCACCAGTTACGCATCCTCGAGATACTAACACTTAAATATTTATCGTCATCGTTTCCAATGGCATTTAAACATTTTTAAATAATTTTATTTATAAATTAAATTTAGTATGTACATAATGTTTCTTTAAAATATGATTCAAAAATTTATTAAAACAAATTTCCAAAGTAACCTATTTGAAAGAAAAGCATTTAATCATCAAATATCTATTCATTTTCATCCTTCCAATGATACTTCTTTAAGTGTTAAATGTGATTGTTTATAAAAATTTTAATTTAATGTGTACAGTATTTTCCTTAAAAAAATATGATCAAAAATTCAAAACACAAATTCCGAAAGTAAAAAATTTAAATGAAAGTCATCATATGATTATTACCATCCTTTCAATGACATTTAAAAATGTTAAATGTAACAATTACAAAGTAAATTAAACATGTGCAGTAACTTTAATATATGAACAAAAAGTCGTAAACCAAGATCCGTATGATATATGGAAAACAGTATTACTCATATTTCATGTTTAATGACAACCTGGGTCAAAGGTGAATAACTGAATTTCCTGTCATTTTGGACAAAACATCCCATTGCATCAGCACAGAGATATCTGGGAAACATGGCGTCAAATTAAATAATTAACACAGAGTTACGTAGTTGCTGAGTTGTAAAAAGTAAAAGTCAAAGTTTAATAACCTCAATTTTAATCATTTTTGTTCCATTAAATGTGATATGAATATGTGTATTTTGAACAATTTGATACAAAAAGCCAACGTGACCAATGGTTTCCGAGATAGTGAGGTGTTTTTTTTAATTAAAATAGTGGTCATTTTGAATTTTGGTTGTTTCCATGGTTACGAAAGTTCTTTTTTCACATTTTGATGTATTGTTCTCTACACACCTTCTTGCAACTTTACCTGGTGACAAATGCTAAATTAACTGGCCTATAGGGGTGCTTTTTTTTCGCTCGAGTATAATAATTCTGAAAGAACTATAATTTTTAAAGTTTTGTTTGATGTCTTATGAATTAATTAACAGATTTTCTAATTTTCTTTTTTCTTTATGATTGGAAGGAATAAATTATTTACTCTGATTATCATTATTCTTGTTTTCATTTGCTTATAGGAAAGGCTTGGAAACTTGTCTTTTTATGGGGTTTTTATTGGTTTTGAATTGAAAATGACCACACTTTAAAATTAATAACAACGTCGTTTGAATTACTTTAATATTAATTGTAATTAGATTTAATTAGTTGCGGAAGATCTCAACATATAATATGTAGGCGTACATAATTTGAAACCATTAATAATGATTGATGTTTATCATTGGAGAGATTAATGATAACCTTTTTGTCATATCTAAACTAGACAATTTTAAATCATGCAAAACAAAGTGCGTTCTTCATAGCATCTGCAAATTTATAAAAGGAACAGTGCATTAATAAATAAATTCGTCTGTTTCATTCGGATATCGGAGTTAAAAATATATTTGCCAAAACTACAAAAACCTGGAACATAATTTAAATAAAATTACCGAAACAAATTTGTTTTTGAAGAAAGTTTTTACGGTAGTGTAAATTTCATGATAGAAATTAAGAGAATCAAAGGTGCCTTTTCCAAAGTCTTTGTTAATGTTTTTGCTAATTGATTTATTAAGCAATATTTCAACCCGTGAATCTCCGATAATGCGATGATATTTTTTATTTTGTACCATCATGGGTTTTTATCATCAATGGGTCATGCGTGGTCGTTACTCAGAGAAGGTTCCAAGCGTTAAAAAAATCGGAGAGGACTGGGAGAGAACTCGGTGAAGAATCTGCGGGGGGTGGGGGTGGTGTTGAACCATAATATTATTTACTAACTCTTGAAACATGTTTACCGGAATAACGTGCAGATGAGACCGTTTACTTGCTTGCAACATGCACGTGTGCACGTTATAGAACGCAATGCAGTCGTCGAAAAAGATTGTCGCCCAATATGCTGCTTAATCACAACTAAAAGGAAGGTAAATAGAAACAATTTTTTTTGGAAAAATTTATTGGTTCTTACTTTAAAAAAAATATATATTTATTATTTTTTATAGAATGTTTCCTTAGTTCGTATCGACATTGTGGTGAGGTAAGAATGTTTAAATTTACTAAAAAATGAAACTTCTCCTTGAATGTAATTAATTTGAGGATAAAGTGATACAAGAAATGAAGGAAATCGGTACAAAGGGTCAAATGAATGAGTCATTGGTCATTACGGGATTACTATTCTATCTTCCACATTGATAATAGGCCTAGTTGAAGTGTGCATGGTGAGAGAGGTTGCTCGAGCACCATCTTGAGATATCAATAATCAATAATAATAAAAATGAATATTATTATTATTATTATTTTTATTATTATTTTTAGTAGTAGTAGTAGTATTTTATTATTATTATTATTATTATTATTATACTTGAAGTGTGCATGGTGAGAGAGGTTGCTCGAGCACCATCTTGAGAAATTAGCATATCAATAATCAATAATAATAAAAATGATTATTATTATTATTTTTATTATTATTATTAGTAGTAGTAGTAGTAGTAGTAGTATTTTATTATTATTATTATTATTATTATTATTATCATCATTATCATTATCATTTTTAGTATTATTATTATTAGTAGTAGTATTTTATTATTATTATTATTATCATCATCATCATTATCATTTTTATTTTATTATTATTATTATCATCATTAGTATTATTATTATTATTATTATTAATATAGGTATATTAACAATATCAGCAAATCCGTCACTCACCACTTGCGTAACATAAATATTCATATATAATTACCCTACATTTATCAAATCTGTCCATGCACTAATAACATCATGACTAGATTACTATAATATTTGGTCTTCCCATGGAACAGTTCTGTTCCCTGGTCTTCCTAACAACGAAATTGCAACGTCTTCTAATTACTGCAGCTGGACTTGTACGTGGCTTTTCAAGCTCACAGTACACAAATACTACACAAACTCCACTGGCTTCCAATGAAACAACGCATTATATACTAATGTTGATCACATATAAATCATTTAACGACCAATCACCATCATATATTTCCAATTAAATTAACGTAAAGCTATAGTCTGTACGAGCAGGGAACAGTGAAAAGCTACACCAGTGCATCTGCACTTTTTTGTTCCACGTAGCTATTGAGACAGGGCCCTTCGTGTTTCAGCTCGTAAACTCCAAAATCGCTGTAGATTGTAGTTTACTTTAATCTCCTACTTTTTAAGTGATTTGAGACAATCGATGATTGTTTAGACCTATAGCGTTATTTAACATAACAACATTTAACATCACATTATTATCAAAATAATAAATGAATGCAATGTGGAAACACGTCATCAAGAAATTGACGGGTCTGTAAAACTGTCAATTTAGACACGGTTAAGAATCTACATAAGTCTGCTTCATCCTTCATCCTCATCACGCCTACCTGCCACGAGGCAACTAGCACAAAAGGGCGGATCTATGATTGTGTGAAAGAAGGAGCGCAGTATAATTGGCAAGGTGGGCATGTCCCGGTTTCAAAATATACATAGCAAAAAAAAAGCATATTTTCCTTATTTTGCGTCTTTTCTGTAATAATGGTCTGAAACGTATTTCTCTTTTATTTTCTTGTTTTCTGCTTCTGCACATTAACTAGTAGTGAACGCCAGCATAATATGCCTACAAATAATAAGGTCTTAAAACGAATGTCTTGTCCAAGCACAATATTTTTTTTAAAGATTTGGGTCACGGTGTTTCAGTCAGTTGGGAATACTGTTTCATTTTCCTTTCTTCAGTAGGCACGTTTTCCACATTTTTCCGTAGCTTATTTTCTGGATAAGCTTATGGTTTTCTTACAATTTTCCATATAAGTTTTTTTTAATTTTATGTATTTAGGTGGATTTTTTTTGGTTAGCCAACACAAACGTGATTTAAGCCTACACTGGTGATATTGTTTATATCGGTTTTAATTAGTAATAGTAAAAACAGACTGGTTTTGATTATCAGAGGGTCATTAATCTTTGTTTATTATTTTATTTTTATGGTCATTTTGCCTGGAAATTATTAACACATCATCAATCACTGGAGGCGCACCTTTTTCGGTCACTTTACACACATTTCAGTACATGCGCACAGCTTGTGGCTCTTTGTCCCACTTACGATTATCCCTCTATCTGACTCTTCTCTTTATGGTAAAAAAAGAAACTTCATTTTACATTTATTCATTGAAGTATATCTTCTCCATAAGTTTAATAAGGTTTAATAGGTTGATAAAATTCCCCTATTTGGAACTATTCTCAGTATTTGTTTAGAAAACAAAATTATATTTTTACTCAATAATCTTCTATTCCAATGACCTCTGATCTTTTCACGTCTTATAGCATATGCGGATGATAAACCTGATTAGATTTAAATTCATAGGACATTATTTGTTCGATGACATTGACTGCGATGTGATGATTCAGAGAGATCGGAAAATAAGAAGATCTGTCGCTTCCACTAATTGACGTTCTAAAAATAACACATGCAGCTCTTTCAGCGATAAAAACCATTTAACAAGGGTTCTAAAAATATCATCAGCGACAACCACGAAGAGACACAAACTGTTACACCCGCGCACAGAATTGTGCGCGTAGAGACACCAACTTTAGACGCTCCTATTTGCTAATCAATACACGCGCGCGTTTTGCGTCTCTTTCCGCCTCTTTCTATACGCGCGCATAACAATTTGTGCTGTTTCGTGGTGTCAGTGATGAATTGTTACGATTGCGTACAAAACTTTACATTAAACCAAGGATCATTGTGCTTAAACAATTTCACTGTTATGTAAAAGACAAGTACAATTCTGATTCGATGAGTCATATTAAAACTATTTTCCTGTGAACTGGCCGATATACAAACTAAAACACTAATGAAAATTACACTGATGAGTTTGAAATCAATATAAGAAAAAATAGCATGTTAACGTAATAGATATTGGTGGCTAAAATAGATGATTTTTGTATATTATCGTTTTTTTCCTTGCTCGGAAACCTAATCCTATTGTCTTATTAGGTATTCCTTCTTCATGAAGTTACTCTATTGTTATTATATTATTTAAATCTAGTTGGTTGGTGGTCAACCAGTCCACATCATTTACATCGACCCTAGACAAAAGATCTTCACTACATGCATCGACGTAGTTTGTCTCCCTGCCAAAACTATGCCAATGTTCAGGTGCAAAAATAGGATATTGACATAGTGATTATAGTTCGTACGTGTGACACCATAACTAAAAAACAACAACACGTTATTTCCAATCTGCCTGCCCCGCCCGTCTGTCTGTCTTTAGCCAGCTGACAGTTTAATCATCTACATCGGTCAGTCCAAGGGGCCTCTTGGGAGTTTATCTCCCTTCCATTCATCATGAATGTGCCCGATGGTTTTTCGCTTTCTCTGCAGTGTTTCGTTATCCAGTTCTTTCAACCCATTGAGGTCTCTTGGGAACTTGTGCCCTCACATTCATCACGAATGTTCCCGATGTTTTGTGGATTTCTCGGCAGTGTTTCAACCAGTTCGGTCACGGCGTGTGTGCCCTCTTTGGCAACCCTCACAGTCATCAATTGCATGGCTCATAGTTTGTGGAACTCCACGGTCACAGTTTGGTGCACTTATTTTTGGAGGAAGTGACTCCAGTTCGAAGTCAGTTGAGGTTAGCACAAGATTTTCTTCCCAGGTGACACCTGGATTTCATAAATTGCTTAAGGTTTGATATCGATATAGATCAGGCCAGTAGCCAGGACTGTGTAAAGGGGATTCTCTGCGCCGGTTCGAATCCACAAATTTTGGAAAAGGGAAAGGGCGTAGTTTACCTATCTCTCATCTTTGGTGGGCATTTTGTTTCCAAATGGCTGTCATTTTTTTGACAAACATCCCATAACTTTTTCATGATTTTGATGTCTTAAATGGTATTCTTTGATTATTTATTCAATCTAAAGTTTTGAGAATTCTCGTAAGTTGGCCATGTTGGAATATATGCTGTCGCTTTTACATACAATTACACATAATATGACAGAAAGTATATTATACTTATCATATAATAGGCCAAAAAATCTGGAATAATCATACAGGTGGCCGACAACTCATTAGTATGTAAATTACCTTGAATATGCAAAGTAGTACTCCCAAATTGTGGGACTTTCATTTCTCAGCCACGAGTTGTCATAGAGAGTTGATTTTCGATTTAAATTGTTAGAAAAATACAAGTTTCTTGTATTTATTATGGATTATTTTCTTCATAAATGTCCGCAAATACATTAAATGGCTTTTGATGTTTATTATGTTATTATGTTAATCCAATCATACATTTATATGATCCAAAAGTGCATAATTACAACATTATCGTGATTTTTTGAGCCAGACATATTTGTATCTTTTGAAGCATGCATTTTATCAACTTCTGCTTAGAGATTGGTGTATTTAAAAGTGGTTCAACTAGTCTTTCACCATAATGCTTTAGAATCAAGGAAACTCTCCATCGGTTGGCACCTATTACTATTTATTTTGGCTTTATTCAAATTAAAGGTAAATAATGTTAAATTAAAGTCATTCTCATAGCTAATCAGAAATGGAATCACATTTATTATTCACGAAAATTAACTTGGAGCACAATAATGTGGCAGAGCCAATCAAAATGAGGCATAAGTCGCAAATGCTAGTTTTCCGCAATAGGCATACATTTTAAAATGGTCAATTTATTAAAAAAAATGTATTTTATATCAAGAAATATACACTTCATATATTCAACTTTTATACTACCTTAACAATTTTTAAATATATTATTTTTTTTTAATGCAATTTGTAATGGCATGGCTTAGTCAATGTATACTGATAAACAATTTTCAAATGCAGTATGCAATGCATAACTTCGCAAAGAAGCATCGTATGAAACTGATGTAGTTTTATAGTCTATAAAAAAAATCAATTTTCAATTTTCCGACTTATGTAAGAAGGAAATGAGTGTATAAACCTAGAAATCCTATAGCTACACAAGATAGTTCTAAAGTGGCGCCTGGGTCTTGCAGGTTTACTAGTGAAGAGGGTGATGGCCTTGTTTCCGATTTCTGCAGCCTGAGGCGTTAGTTGCATTTTGCATCATTCTAGAATTAAAAATAATATATTGCATACAGTTTTAACAGCAAAACATTTACAAGTGTATTTATAGGATATTTTATTTCACTTTTAAAGTATTACCAGTTGATAATCAATTAATTAATTGTTTCATATCTCATAGATATTTAAAGTGACATTTATACAATGCCGGTTATTTTAAATTTTACATGGAAAGAACATTGACGCCCTAGATTCACCGTAATGTAATTTGCCACGAGAATATAAAACGAAATAGTATAGTACCGGGTACTGCATAACATTTTTTTTGGAAAATAGTTCACCGATTTAAGGAAAGGTACTAAGATATAGAGTGGGGAATTAACGGTCGGTTGAAGAAGGTCGATTACTAGGTCGGGTGTTAATTGTAGATTATAATTGACCCAGTGACAAACAGTTATTAAGTCACAATGTGAAATTAACTAGGTCATATAGTTCAAATACAAAGCAGGTATTCTCATCAAAACATAAGTATTCAAGTTGACATAAATCGAAATATTTTAAGGTTCATAATAATTATGATCAAATCGAATAATAACAAACTATCCCAAAATCTTTTTTTCTTTCGGTTACACCATCAATTAATTCAAAATGAAGACTTTCACACAATGATAAAGTGAATATTGATGTTTGAAGGAAACAAGTTAAATACTAAGATTAAATATCGGTGAGTCGCGACTAAATTTTACGAGATTTAAAGCCTTATTTGGACCAAAACCAATGATACAGACTTCGTCATGTTGTACATCTTGGTTGTAGGAAACACTTCCCCTAGTATAGGTTATTTGAGTCACCATGTGCTCTAGATGATGTCACCGTTTACGGAAGTTAATTTACTACTTAATCGGAGAGTTTCTGCGGACAGACCGACATTTGAGCTTTAAGATTCGCCACTTGTAGCCGAACACTCTACCGACACACAGCCTAGCCAAAATGAAGTGCACATTCATCATCACTATCACCCTTGGTAAGTTATTTACTTTTTATATTACATATTAAGTTGCCAGTAATATTTCTAAACGGTAAATATGAAATAACCAGGGCAGAATGCCGGCACGGTGCCGGCGGGACACCGCCCATCTGTAGTTATTCGTTTGATGCCATAGCGAAATAATTATGTAAATTTAATCGAGCTAATCTTAAGTATTTAACGTTTGTAAAACCTCTTTTTACCAGTTTATATGATTTTAGACTAAGAGGAGTGAATGCTTAATCAATAACCGGGAAATATAAAATTGCTATTACACTACAAAGCAAGTATCCATTGACTTGTACTGTGTACTTGCGTTAGTGTTATATCTATAAAAGCAACGATATTAAATTTAAGATGTGTCTTTTATCCAACTGACCGACCGACCAATCAACCATTCCGTCAGTGACACCTTGAAGACAAACTTTTTACAGAAATGCGCATGAAGAAACGCAAAACGCGCGTGTACAGCGTTTAACTATATCTTTCTGCAAGCGATGTGACATGTTCTGTCTCTGAGATAACTGACAATTTGAATGACTGGCATATTAATGAAAACTACCTTCTAAAATTAATAATAAAACTACCAGATATTTTAAAAATTAGGCCTACATGTTAAAAGTAATGTGCTTGGACCGACCGACTGCCGACACACTAACCGACCGACCAACAAAGTATAGAGGTGATTAGACACGTCAGATTTTGAATTATCTCATCTAAACTGTGTTTAATTACTGATGAGTTATTTCCCATCATTATCATATGTTATTGTTTCATTTAAATGTTAAATACTAAATAGCAGTAGTAGTTTTAAAATGTTGGCTTAAATGATTTAACTGAACGTTTTAGTCAGTTGTCGGTAACCTGAACACTCCTTCTAGAATTTTCTGAGAGTTGGTTTTAATTAGCGCTACAATTGTATAAAAAATAATATTTATATTCTAAATTTACAATCAGAAACGTACTCTCATAGTGTAAAAGAATAAAAATTTACTCTTATGGAGTAAATTTTAAAAAGTGAGAGTTATCTGAGATACAATTGTTGAAGATAAAGTTAAGTTTAGATTTTTGACAAACCAATCAAAATTTAAACTTAACTTTATCGTATCTTCAAACCAGATGAACATTTTCAACTGTTAAAGAGTTAATTATCAGCCATCCAAATCCACTCTTGTGGAGTGTATTTGGAGTGGAGTGAACACTGCAAAGATGTGAGTGATCTTAATTACTCAGAGTGAATTTTCAGTCATTTGGAATAAATTTTCAATCATTCGGAGTAAACGTTCAATCATTCGGAGTGAATTTTCAATCATTCGGAGTGAATTTTCACTCTTTTAAACAAAGAGAGTAATGAATATGTCAAACTAGTAGACCTCGTGATATCAATCAGAGATATATCTGATACCAGTTAGGCCTACTTATCAAATATCTATACTAGCAGTAAGCGTTATTTTTGCACGTGATACGCACGCGCGCATAGCTCGCCGTACTAGATTTAGACTGTTAACAAAACCAAAGTAAATTCAGATTCATCCGCTTTATTTTTTGGGATCTGCCCAAAAAAATAAATCCTGATATTGTTTTGCATTTTTTAATATTTTGGAGGAATAAAATGATATAAATATGGCTGATCAGTGTTATATGTATACATTAGAATAAAATTTAGTAAAATTTAGAATGTTTTTTTAAAAAACAAATTAAAATTTGTTTGGCTTTGGAAGGAATGGGCTGTTTATGATAAAACTTATTGTGTTAATCTTATCATTGTTCTTGATATCAATAAAGGAAATGTTGAAATGATAACTAGCAGAATACATCTGCATCAATTATTGTCGATTTACCAGATATCTGCCATTGTTAACATCTTCAGTTTTATTTGAAAAGGTTTTACTTATTTTTACCTATTTCATTTATTTCAGCGTGCTTATGTACTTATATTAATGGTCAAATACAACCATTCGGAACCACACTCCCACCTATGAATGGTGCTGGCGGCTTTGGTGGTGGTGCAGGCGGCTTTGGTGCTGGAGGAGGGAGAAACGACTATGGTTTTGGAACAGGCCTAACAACCGGACCACAGCCAACATTCAATCCTAAGGGATCTATTGGTGATGATAGCTCGATGGAAGACTCGACGACCATGTATCCTGGTGAGGGAAATGATGGAGCAAATGCCCAACAGTCAATTAGCGGTGGTGGACAATTCGCCCTTGGTTTCGTAGCTGTTTTACTGGTAGTAGGCGCTGCAGTTGTTCTTCTATTCCTCGTACGCCGAAAGAGGGCACAAGAAGCCTTGAGAGAGCAAACTACAGCAACCTCAGCATAGAACGTTAATCCTAACAGGAACAAAACTTTTCAAAGATTCAAGGAACTACTTATAACAGAAATAATGTGTATCAGAAATATTATTATTATTATTATTCACTCCAAAAATAGGCGGGCCTATTTGTCGGGTCTGGAGGTCCAGGTGGGATTATCAACTTATAGTTTTTATAATAATACTAAAACTAAAAACAAATATGTATTTTATAGTAAAAATAAAAAATAACAGTAGCATACAATTTGCATTGTTAAATTGAACAAATATTTTGTTCGACGGGTCGAAGATTGTGGGCGAAGATGCTGCAATAGTGTTAATTTATCAAATTATATTTATTTTCATTTTCAATAAACATGCCCAACTGTTGAAATCTGTATTAATTACAAGATTTTTACGGTTGGGTATGTTGATATATTTTTTTTTTTCATTCTTAAATAACAACCCAACTGTGGAAATCTATATTAATTAATTATATTTATATATACATGGAAACAGGAGGCGGCCATATAATGCAAAACTTAAATTTCTACAGTTGGGCATTTTGAATGAAAAGGTTTACCTGGTTTTAAGACGAGGACATGATGTTAAAAATATAAATAACAAACCCTGACTGGCAATTTCAGTGCTCAGTCCATAAGCATTTTGCTCTGATTGATGTGTCCGTTGTACCACCTTTCGGTGAGTGTTCGTTTCAGGCCAGTTCATTTTTGTTTTGTTTTTTCAAAATTGAAATTTTGTTTTATCACCAATATTTAAAGTAATTAAAGGTTAATCATTTAATTTTTTTTTTAATTTAAAATCTTTAATACTATTAAAATCAAGAAGAAATTTCAAGTGTATTCATGTCATCTTTGTCGTTTTAAATTATTGAAATAGATATCTCGAATATCAAAATATTTGCTTTGTAATATTTCACTTTTGAAAATACTTTAAATGTCTTCTTGTCGTGTAATATATGTTAAATTAAGTTATTTGGCTTTAATTCGGAGAACGAAAATATGATAAATTTCCATCTTTCGATAAACTATTGCATTTTTAATCACGTTATTAAGGTTTTTCTTGTAATACTTCAACCACAGAGCTCGTGGTAGTCGAGTGGTTATGGCATTCGGCTGTCACGCCGATGAACCGGGTTCAATTCCCGGCGAGGACGGCTCTCAGTTCACTCAGTTGTGAATGAGTACCTGGTTGAAATATACCAGGTGAGGATAAAAAGGCGGCGTGGAAAGGAACTGGCCACCCTACCACACATTGCTAGGGCTTAGTACAATGAGCTCCTAACAGCTCATTCCCCTACGTTCAGTATTGAATATGGGACTTACCTTTACAATTCTCTTTACTTTAACCACATTTTTATAATGCAATTACAATAAATCTGTATTATCGTGCTAAATTTCGTAAGATAATCCAATAAAATAAATACATTTTTTAAATTAAGCTTACATCATTTTTTGTTGGAGCAGCTAAACGAATTCTAACAGTACTTAAAAAAAATCCAAATTGGATTTATTCACTAACTTTGTGAAGTTTCTTTTTAAACATTCAATGTCACAATTTTGTTTAAATCTAATATTACAGAACAAGCTTTCCTTAAGGTCTGTTAATTTGCAATTGTTTTTGCAAAAATATGGTGGATGTGGTAACAGGAAGTAGGAAATTAATGACTAGTTTTCACATATGTAAATGTGTTAGTCACTCATCTATCGGTCAAAAAGAGAAAACCTTTTATACAGTCAGTCAATAAACGAAACCTTTCACGTTTACTTATATCATGCGTTTTGGTCATGTTTTGCTGTACTTCATTAATTCTTTTGCAATATGGGTCACAACTGTTATTAGTCATAATGATGTGGTTTTTTTTCACCTGACAATCGAGAAGAAAAGGTCAAATTTTAATCTAAAAATATAATCTCACATTCATCAAAAGGGTAAAATTTTATAGTTCATTTTATCTTGACTATTCGACAGTTGACACCACGGCCGCCGGAGAGGCTCAAACTGTTAATATTAATGTGACATTGATAATATGTGACATTTATATAACGCTTCGCAATTATTGCAGCTGTATTCAGCGCATATGGCATTTGTACCTCCCAGGTACCCACTTATACTCCTGGGTGGAGAGAGGCAATTTGGATAAAGTTTTTTGCCTAGGAACACAAACAGCCGACCACCGACCTTGTGAACCACCGACCTCGTGATTAGAATTCAGAAACGCAACCTCTGCACCAAATGCTTCCAACTACTACGTGCTCGTACAGAAAATTGGTCGTAGAGACACGAAATTTGGACGCTCGAATGTCAGGCGCGGACCCAGACCTTCGCACCGTTCGCCATTGCGAAGGTCAGACGACCTCAGACACTGGTACCTCACCACAAGGGCCATAAGCGACTCCCGGACCCCGGTTTCTTCACATGGGTTTTGCGAAGGTCACAGTACATGCCTAGATCCGCCCCTGAATTTGTTCATTTTTCAACCTCGCCCCTACATGTTGTTCAAAAACCTTGGATAATGACTATAACACGTTGGCACAGTTTACATAAATGACTCATGTGTACTATTATTAAAGGGTTACCCCGATGTATTGATCCACACACGACGTTCTAGACAGAAACAATAATACTACAAACAGGGGCGGATCCAGGATCGTGTGAAAGAGGGGGAGCAAAATTCCCGGCCGGTTTGGCGTGTCAAGCGTTTCAAATTTAACAAGAAAAAACATTCTTTGCGTGTATTTCTTAAACTGTACTTGTATGCAGTTTGTATTTATTCTACTATTGATGAAGCATTTTAAAGGCGGCGCACGTAATATAAAAGGAAGCGCACATGTACTTTTGACGATAAAGCTTGGTTTCCACTAGGCGACGCGTCTGCGCCAACGCAAGTGATGTGACGTAAGGCTCTTCCACTATTCAGCATTCCGCCCTCTGCGCGCAAAGTTGAACCATCACCGCGGCTGGCACTGGCAGTTGTGTAACGTATGACGCTGAATACTAGTGGTTCCCACTAGGCCGCAACATATTTGACGCGCGGTGTAGCTGCGCTCAAAGCTAACGCGTCTAAATTGCTCTAGTGGGAACCAAGCTTTATAGGGGGCGCGCTTGATGCCCCACCTCTAAATCCGCCCCTGACAAACAGCTATAGCTATTGCATGGCATGGCATGAAGTTAGGGGAGTAGAAAGTCATTATGAACATTTCTTTTAGTCCAGCACTTTGTAATCGGCATTATACATTACATTAGTTCATCTGTCGAGTACCGGTAATATAGAAGCAATGTGATATGGGCGATCGACAACGTCTTTATTCGGGTAGATCAAGTTCATCCTACCACCACCATAGCGGTAAACCAGACTAGCGATGCAAAATGTTACAGCTGGTGACTCATGCCAGTTTCCCAATCCATATATTAAATTGTTAACAGTTTGGTGTGATTGGATAGAAATAAGAGCAACTTGCCCACAGCACTCGTATAATTTATTCAGTTCCCATGAGCAGTTAGCGTTTTGATCGGCCGTTCTATATGTGGGCATGGGAGGCAAATAGGGCCAATAATGCGACTCCGCACAACGAATGAACGAGCTCACGCATTCAACGAATGATCTGACGCAATCAATTAACAAACTGGTATAGTGGATATACGAATTCACATAATTAATCAGGGACGGATCCAAAACATTTTAAACGGGGAGAGGGGCACAGAACAGATCCATTTTACAGTTGGAGGGGAACAGAAAGACTGACTGCGCAGTGGTTGGGTTTGGCCATAGACTTTTGTGTGAAAATAGTAAACGTCTGCTCATACAGAGAATCTTGGAATATACAGTCGAAAAGTGGGGATCCACTAAAAAATATGTGGGAATTTTTTTTTCTCTTTACATAATTTTTACTCTTTTACTATTTACTTATTTATTTTGGTTGATGACGGTGGGGTGGGGGCACGTACCTCCGAGGCCGCCGCCTTGGATCCGCGCCTGTTAATGAATCAATGAATAAACAAATTTGCGCATTCGACAGACGAAGTTACATATCAAATCAACCAATTTAGTGATTCAATGATTCCTTGTACAAATCCGTTCGTTCGATGTACCAATTGCGTTTTTCAATCTGTAAATTCTTACATGTAATGTCCCAGTTTGTTGAATGATTGCGTCAGTTCATTCATTAAATATAAGAGAGTTCGTAGGGAGCTGTATTTTGATCCAGTTTTCATTTCATATTCGGCTAATGAGATTCTAAAATTTGAAATTCTTACTCCTCAATAATAATAAACTTATCCAATTCGGGGGATTCACAATGTGGTGCGCCACTTATCGGTTGCAACGGAAATGCTGAAGGTCGACATCAAAGATCTTACAATGTAAAGATACCGCGCTGGCCTATTCCAGTGCGTAATGCCATGAAATTGCACGCGCTACAAAATAAAGCCTGTTTTCCTGTCGATCGTTAATCCCAAAAACGGCGATTTGAATCGGCGTTTTCGATCGTTAATTTTGAAAAAAAGACGATTTTTACAACGACCGACAGAAAAAGGGTCACTTTCGACGTTAAAAATAGTTTGACGATTTGGATCGTCAGAGTTAAACCGAGTTCAAATTTGCGATTTGGATCGTTAAATTTAGGTGCTCGCAAGGCAACATTGCCCGCGGCAAGAATTTACATGTGTTGGGCCTAGAAATAAATCACACATTTTGTTTGTTTATTATATTTTTGGGAGATGTAACTAACTTCAGAACATAAAATATAAAAATATCTAACTAATATATAAAAATTGCAGTTGATAAGTTCGTTAAATTTGTTTTATTCCGATTTTAATTCGTCGCGAATATTTATGAATTCCGTTGCGCACAGCGTAGTAAATAGCGGAAATATAGCGGTCCGGCGTGATTTGAATTTTATCGTTCATTTTTTAACTT
>JAOTQE010052538.1:0-20679 GCA_025631205.1 Nesometra sesokonis
ATACGAAGAACTTCTGAACAGCGTGTTGTAGAATAGGACAAAATGGCCGACCAACAATTGTTTGGCCCAGAGCTAGGGAAACGTGACGTCATCACTTTTTCTTCCTATTGACTTCAAACGAAGTCTTAAAAACCCATTAAATTTATATTTTTTAAAACAGCACATATTCGTGGCAAGCATTATTATTATTAGATAACCCCAAATGAGGTTCCCCTATTGTTTAATATGTTTTTTTTTAAAGTTTGAGCACTGTCCACTGTTTACAGGTTCTGGGCGTAAATTTGTGAACAATACAATGAATTAGCAAACTTGTTTACATCTGGTTTTGTGGGTGTTTATACACAGAGGGCACTTTTTTCCTATACTTCACTGTGTTAAAGGAGCTTCTAAAGGACAACTTTAAAGTTTATTTGAGTGTACCGTTTATTTGTACTTCTTAATTGGAAACTCATTCCAAACCACTGAGATATCTTTTCCTTACTAGCAATGTTTAGTTATTTTTAAATTGGAATTTATTAAACGTAACATTAACAAATTGGCTAACAACAATTATTGGTTTTAAGCCCCTACAAGGCAAAGAGTGCTGACCCGCTAGTGCACATAGCAGCTTGGCATATTTGTTTCCTTTTTAATGAAAATTAAAACCAGATCAACTGTGTTCTACTTAATCTAAGACTAAAGTAGAGGTTTACTAATGATTTGTGTGGTCTCATCACAAAATGAGTCGCATTGTAGGTGATATTGTTATTGAGATGATAAACAAAATATGTCTGAAGTAAAAATTTTGAGAAATTAAGTTTTAATCAATTATGAGTACTATGGTACTTGTATTTCATTATGATATACTTTTTAGGCCAGATCTTATGCAGGAAAGTGTTCTTCATGCAGATTTTTTTCGATTTATAATCTTTTGTTTATTTTTGGATTGCTTTATTTGCGATTTTCTCAAAACTGTATTTCCATACACAGACATCTCAAATGCACATATCTTGGGATCTACTCATTTAATGAATGCCATTTAAAGTGTAGATTACAGTTAATATTATGCTCTTTTAGATTGTACCAATAACTCAATTTTCGATTTTCCTACCATGAAACTCATTTTGTGGTGAGACCTCACATTTACTGAAACCAAATCTTTGGGTAACATTCACACTCGCCCTGTGCTATGAGATAGAACTTCACGGTGTTTTGGTTTCCGTACCCCTGACGGCAAGTTTTTGAGACGTCACAGGCCATCACTAATTTGGTCTATTGTGTAAGATCGGTTTCCTATAAACACGTGCGTGTACGTTCTATAATGTTCAATGTTTGCTCAAGACAATATTATGGGCCTATACAGATAATTAAAAACATGTGCTATCATTGGTTGATGGTTTTGTAGGGTAACCCCAGTTGGCATGGAATATACCCATGCCCAGTTTAGTGTCAAAACACATGTGTGTGTGTGTGCGCGCATTTGTGCGCCAACCTGGGACATTATATAGAACACACCCACAAACAGGTGATACACTGTGAAATGGAGATATCCCTGATTTTTTAACTCGCGGAGATAACCTTAAATGAGGTTATAGTTATAGTTTTAATGTTTTTCTTTTAACGTTTGAGCATTGTCCACTATTTAAAGGTTCTAAGCATACATCTGTGAAAAATTGGTTTTCTATATGTTGTGTGTGTACGTTCTATAACGTTCATGTTTGTTCTCTGACTGCCCGGCTCGAGACAATATTCTGAGAATATGTAAATAATAAAAACATGCGATATCATTAGTTGAGGCTTTTGTAAGGTAGCCCCTGATTGGCATGAAATAAACGCGTGTAACAGTTAGGCATCGAAAGCATGTATGGGTGTGTACATGTGTGGGTGGGAAAATTTGGTGGGATACTGCTCCTTTTCCCAATTATTCTATTACCATACTAAAAGTACTTAAAATATTCATACATTATTTATTATTCAGTTATGATATGGCTGGAGATATACACTCTGTGAATGCCCTCTTGTTTGTCTTCTGCTTTTGTATTCACTTTCATTCCATCATAAGAAGTGTTTTATTTTCTAGGTGTTATGCCGTCTTCTCTATTAGTACTTTTTATTTCAATTAACATCGTTCTTGTATGATACAATGATGATACAATGGAAAAAGCTTACCATACTTGCAATCCATATTCATTGAAACACCTTTAGCAATGCTGCAAGCCAGTGAACTTATAGATTAATTTAGAGTGATAACTTACTTGGTTCAAACTGGCTCTGTCGTATAGCAAAGTAACATGATTCTAGGTCACTATAATGATTATACAGCTTTTTCTTCCTTGATGCTATTGTTGAATTAAGCCATTGATGTCGGCCACTCTGTGAAATAATACACAAAGGTTTGAAATGTTCTGCTTATTATTAACATGGTTTATAAAGAATCTAAATATCAAATTATTGGAGGCATCACTGTACATCTGGGTGGATACTTGTGCTTTCTACATTAGAATCCAGAGTTTACTTACGGTCAAGCTAAATAATAACAATTCATTACAATAATAACAAAAACACCACCAACAACAACAACAACAACCACAACTACAACAACAACCACAACTACAACAACAACAACAACCACAACTACAACCACAACAACATCAATAAAAATAATAACTAGACTGCACTCCAAGAGTGAATACTTTATGCACATTCAAATTCTTCTGTGTACAAATTTTACATGCATAGTTTTCACTTGCAAAATGGTGTCTATGCTTACTTGAATAATAGTTAGAGCTACATGCTCTCAAACAGTATTAGTCAACTCCGTTGAGACTAATTTGCATATGGCAACAATTTCATTTTCCAATTTTTTCTTATTACATTACTATGTAAATTGTATTTTTAACAAATTCTAAAGCCAAATTCACGGTGACGGTCCAACAGACACTCTGATTCTGATTTGATACATAAATTCAGGAAAAAAACATGACATAATACATAGTACTGTACGCAATATCCATAATGTATTCATGGCCCATAAATACAGAAAAAACGAAAACTACATAATAGTATGCAATATCCAAAATGTGCTCATGGCCCTCTCAGAAGCTGTAGAACAAAGGTAAAGATGTCTGTTGAAAGAGAAGAAATTAGACTGATGTTATAAATGTATGGTACATGGTGCCCTCTAATTTTGCCTTGGGTAATGGATAAACAAATTATTGGTTTCCAACTTTTCTATCAGTTTTCAAAATTAAGGATAGAACTACAAAAAACTACACTAGCTTCTACATTCAAATTCATAATTTAGATATAACTTTGGCATTTTTGAGTGCATAGTGACCTAGTTTTATCTGTGTTATATTATTTATTTGGGATATCTATTGTCCAGATTTAAAAGACAGACTCGAGTTTAGTTTAGTGAGAATACCAACAGTTTCAGATGCATCAACATGCAGTTTCTAAAAGCTAATTAAATCATGTACAATTTTGTATATAACTCAGCTTGTTAATTTTGAGCTTCCTTATATAAGCCACTTTTCGTGTGCCTGCTGCTTTACTACCATGATTAAATTGATTGACTTTAAACATGTTGTGGTTTAGCAGGTAACATTGTTTTCAAGGTGGGTGAGTTGACTTTAATATCAGCTGAGACAATGCATTTTTCATCTACAGTCGACCTTCCCATTTACACACCTCTTGGGCTGGAAGGTGTTTGTAAATGAGAAAGTTCGTAAATGTGATGGTTCATGAAAACTGGTCAAAGAAGGCCTCCAAAACACTTATTTGTGTTTATTTTGTGCTCTTGGTTGTTAAACAAAGTCGTTTAAATGAACTAGGAGGAATAACATATGAAAAACAAAAAAATGTCATTGACAGAATGTTTGTAAAATAGAAGGTTTGTAAATGAGAAGTTGGTAAATGAAAAGGTTGACTGTAAGTTAATTAAGAATAAAATTTCATTCATCTTTTGTGATTTGTGATTAAGGAATACTACTAAACTAAAAACATGTTGTATGACCAGTTGTTATTTAGGAAATATTTATGAATGTTGAAAACACTTACATATTTACTACCATTGAAACCATCCTGGGATGATTCTGTGTTGTTAATGCTATCAGTACTTGCACCTATAGAAACACTTGTACTGCAAGTAATAAAATATACAAAATTAATTAGATAGATGAAGATAAAAATAAAGCAACATTGACAGGCTCTCCTAAACTCCCTGACGTCTACTTCCGCATGAAAGCGTAGTGTTTCCAAATAGAGTCAATTAACTCGAGGAAGGCGGATAACGGCAGAGAATCTAACGGGTAATAAAACGAGTGCAGTTGCTAGAGTATATATCATATGAAGATTGAATTCCCTACAGCAGGCTAATCTTAAGCTGCTAAGAAATTACGGGCAAATAGATTGTTTAAGTATTATGCTGGAAATTATATACAGCAAGTTAGACCGGTAATTGGATCGGACGAAAGTGTACAAATTACATAGTGATTCTGAGAGAGCTTATAAGCAACTAACAAATTCACCTGTAATAGACAACGAAGTGTTCATGAAGAGGATCAAAATATAATCATCTACAGTATAAATATAAAAATTTAAAAACAAGCCAATTACTATTTGAATGTAAACTTCTATCCTTCATAAGAGATAATAATAAATAATTAGTAATAATTTTACAAAGTACTTATTTACAGTATTACAGTAGTTTATAATATGGATTTAAGTATCATTTTCTTACAGGTAATATTTTTGATAAATTCCATGATAAGCAAATTTGGATTATTTTTGACAATTGTAAATAATTTATATGTATGACTAGTAAGTGTACAGAAATGTATTATTTATTGTAGTAATGGAGTATTATCACCCTTTAAAACTTAACCATACCTTAAGTATATACTGTATATTTACCTTAAATTGATCTATTTGAATGGTAAATTCATTTTTTTCTAGTAATTTTAGTTGATTTATATTTTTAAACTTTTTACTTTACTAATATCAGTCAAACCTTTTCTTGTGACAGTGCTTCTGTTATATAGGCTAGAACATATTTGAATGCATAATCCCCAATGAGTTGCTCATTTATGTTGATATTAATTTCTATTCAACTTCACTAATATTTTTTACTCTATACAATAACAATCCATTGCTAAGGATTAAGCTAAACAAGGTTTTAAAAATGAGACAAGGTTACGAGATGAAACAATTAAGCAGTTATGTGAAGGGTATAGTGGAGCTGGCTTGGTTGATATTTACTTAAAGATGATTTTTTGTTATATGCTTTATATAGTGTTAGATTTAATATAAATTACATGTTAAATATGTTTTATTTTCAGTTTTCAACTTACCTTGTTGACGGTGAAGTTCCATTTTCATCTACATTTTTATCCTGTAAAATTCAAAAACCAAAATCTGTTCTTGTATTTAATTATAATATAGAAACATGCTTAGTATACATTTATATCGTAAGTAACCATTACATACCTTTTATTTGTATGTGTATATAAATGTAAACAATACAGTATAGACAACTCTACCAAAGCACCTTCGTTTAGACCTTCCATTTTTTATTTTATTGCAAAGCTTGGCTTACATATTACATAGGTTCCTAAATTTTGAAACTTTAAAAATGGTTTGTTTTAGTATATTTAAAATCATACTTTCAGAATGATTCATAACACACAGGGTAATGTACAGTACTCCTTCAAGTGCCATAGCCTTATTTAAGACTTGTACTTAGCCTGGGTAGCCTATAAATTGTTGCTTTAACAACATTCATATCACTAAAGTTATTCTATGTACTGTCAACAGTAGTAATCATAATATATAAACATTTTTTTTACATCTAAACAAGCTTCCCAAAACAATTTCTCAACTACTTGATTAATCACAAAAAAAAAAAACACTACTTTTGCACACAAATTATTCTGTAAAGTGATTCATTCAAGTGACATTCATGCACTATGTCATCTCTATTATTGTGCATCAATTGAGATAAATGCTTATTCACTGTTCTACTGTAATAGTCTCTCTGACTTGTTCTACTTACTGGGAATATATTAGAATATGTAATCCGTTGCTTTGACAGTGTCTCTTCTGTTCGATTTTTATCTTCTTCTAAAACTTGTAATTGCTTTTGAAGTTCATTTAGTTGCTGAAATTTAGGAAAAACAAAATACCATGTCATTTTGGTACTGATGCCATCAATTGGCATGAATTCTACAGAATCTAATTTACACATTATTATTGAATTTTATAGTTTTTACTGGGTTAAATGTAATATTGATGCAGGCAAGAGACATTATAGAACTTAATAAATAGTGATTATATGCATCCGTGGTGAATTATTGCTTACCTCAAAAGTTACCTTCACTGTTAGCCTAGCTGAGACAAATCTGAATTTGTTAAAACAATAGATAAGACTAATATAAAGATAGACTAATTTATGTTGCGCATAACATTTGATTTCTAATTTTCAGGAGGATATTGTCCTCCACTAGATGAACCTAAAGGATAATGGCAGACCTAGGCCTACTTAATGTAGGGATAGCAATCCAGCACACAGCTTAGTCCAATTTTATGTTGAGCATTTGAATATTATAATACCGAGTGCCTATTTTCGGAGGAAACAAAAAATAATGTATTTATATTGTGGCAAAATTATTAAACTTTGTTCAATATTTTTCCACAACTCACAATATTTTTTGGTATATCTCTCAAAGACATTCAATTTTATAAATATTACATGAAATGAATTATCCTTTACATTTGGGACAAGGCATGGTAAAACCACCAAGTTGTCACCAAATTTATAAATGGACTTAATAATGGAACCATAATGTACTTGCAAGCTTTAAAATGAGGGGTCAATCATCTAAATCGGATAACTACAATAATATAAAGTTATGGAACAAAACAGACAAAAAAATTCCTTTGTATTTGTTTATATTTCCTGTTGTTTATTTGCCTATTTCCCAAAAACTTCTTGTGCGACAACTTGGTGGTTTTTCCATGAATAATCTCATTTTAATTGTTAATAAAAATGTGGATTAGGTAGAAAATTGGTTAATATTTAAATATGCAAATGAAAATTAGTAATGAAGATCAGAGTATGGAAACAAAATGCTTTTGTATTAAATTAGTAATTTTAAACTAGAAATACCCCTTTACACTACTCTGAAAAATCATAGCCTCCTCACTGTGGAAATTATTACAGTGAGACCTACATTTTACGTACCCTGATTTTACGTTCCATGGATTTTACGTACGCATGAAATGATTGATGATGTCATCGTTTTAGAGCTATTTTATCACCAAAAAGTGTTTTGACAAAATTAAATTTGTGGGGGAAAATTATATTTGTATCAAATTTTATTTTATTCTAAACAAATAACCAAACAAAAAATAATGTGTTTTAATTAATGAATTCAAGTCATAAAAGTCATTTTATAATGATCAAAAGATCGATTTTTCTCTAGCCTTACCATTATATGGTAACAATGAATAAAATATAAATCAAACTATAGAGGGCTCACTCTGGCCAAAAAAACCACTAGGCCTAGGCCATGTTATTGTTTATTGCGATGGATTCAAAGACCAGTTTATTATTTTAAATAATTTTATTGTCAATTTCTGTTGTAAAATTTATGAAAACACAATACAAAATAAAAATCGTTAGTAAGTAATAGAAAAATTAGGTTTAATGTAGCACAAAATCTCAGGCCGATTTTGGTGCTAGCCAAGGCCGCCTTAGGCTAGGCTAGGCTAGCTCTAGGCCTATGCTCTGTTCTGCAGCAGGCAACACAATTAGCCTCTTAGGAGGCCTAGGCTAGCGGCCTATATCTTACACAACCTGGATTTTACGGATCCCATGGATTACGTACGACCTCTGGTCCCATACCGTACATAAAATATAGGTTCTACTGTATCAGGATTCATACACTTTGAGTGAAAAGTAATTCCACCTACTATCTGCCTAGCAACATGCATACAGTATATTGAAACCAATTTAATTTGTAAAACACAAACTTTGAATTTATTAATTACTACAATACAACAAAACATTGACCAGACTTTGCTGTACCATGGCTTTTTTTTAAATGCCATGGTGGAAAAATGTAGAAGATAATAATCAGAGAAGGCCCAAAATCGACAGGGTTCATCTCTTAATGTTGCACTTTGTAAAGTTTGAAACCAATCCAACTAGTAGAATTTTAGTTATAGTGCTAAAAACTTTGACCAACAAATTCACCACAACCGCTTCCACCACTACCACCACCTCAAACACAGGATAAAACCTATAGCCTTCACAGAAATTGGTCTTGGGGAACCTAATAAGTATCTATCATTACATAGAATTATATATGATAACTTTCTTTCATTTTTTTTATCTATAAAAATAATAAAAATGTTCTATTTAAAAATTCTGGATAGAGTTTTATTTCTATTTGGCTACAAAAGAAGAATGTTTTCATTATAAATTACCTCTTGTTTTTTTCTTTTAGCTTGTTCAAGAAATTCTCTTAGTATTTGGTTCTGAGCAAATTGACTATCCTGTAAAACAAAACATATTAAAACCCGTCTCTCTATTAAATGTTTACAAATAAAAGTTCATCAAATTATCTTATTACTAATAAATGTAAATTTTCTTAAAATAAAAAATTGAGTCTGAAGATGAAGCATAGTTGTATTTAGATAAAACTAGCATAATTTACTTGCAAAGTATCACACTCTCATGGATCTAATTGTAAAATAAACACATCATACCTTTAATTCTTACCTAAACCTCTTTTAAATTTATTGTTGATGGTACTAACTTAAATCCATATTAAACAGCCTGTTTTTCAGACAGAATGTCGAAAACACAACTTGTTATAATCGCCTATGATTTATCATCACGCAGTGAGATGATAATCAATGAGATTGTAGTCACCGGAAATCGGAAATGGTCATTGAACGAGAATTACACTTTATTAAGTTGTATTCTGCTGCAGATCTAGTATGTAAACATCATCAGTACATACAATCTAAAAGATCTTATCTCTGTAACAGACTAACTTGTAAATATCACATAGTATAGAAAAAGATGCATTCCGCTACTGTATTTAACGTAATTATATAGTTTCCTATTTTTTGTAAATTATATTCAAGTGTAATATATTGATTTTGAAGGACATTAATTTGAAAAGGGCATGAAACTCACTGCAAAATATATCATTGATTGTTAAGAAAAATATAGGACACCAAGGGCCTTTTTCTAGTGGAGAGAAAAAATCGATTAAAAATCGTTTTTTTTTTAAATCGATTACTTTCTGGCAGTAGAAATGGGACAAGTTCGAAAAAAACGATTAAAAAATACTGATTAAAAACGCGCTATGGATTGAGGGTTGGAATGGCAAATAATCGATTATCGTGGTGCACATTTTAGCGGCAACGCAAAAATTACAGATTATTGTGACTTCGCAGTCAAATCACAGACACTACTGTACAAAAATACAACAGCATAGGCCTAGCTTCGGTTATCGAATGTGAACTTTTGTTGTGTGTTTAACAAGAGGATTCCATATTATCATCATGTGGAATGTAAAATAACATTCAAAATTTATCTCTCCATAGGCCTACCTATTTAGTCTATCATCCATTTTGTACACTATTCCAATGAAACGAAGTAAAGTTAAGCCTAGGCAGCTAAGTTTTCTGCCGCTTGGCCTGGGATCCTTCATTCTGTTGTCCTGCACCTTGGCATGGCTTAATTAATGTTGACAAAATATCGTTATCTTGTCGTTAAATTCATTTTGAAAATCAAGGGGCTGGTTTATTGTCGATAATGAAAATAACATTGCTAAAATATGCTGTTCTTCTGAATGTGATTGTGAGAAAATATTGGTAAAACTTGGGGTTATAAATGTGAGCTAGCGAATCCAATCAACTCGTCCCAAAATCGAGAGCTCTTCATTTATGGGTAATGGTGACGTAGTTTAACCGATTTCACTGAGGGGAAAAGTAAGTTGCAATGTGGGCAGACTGAAGGACACTCATAAAAATACCGATTAATTTTAATCGATTATTTTGTGTGTTTTCAGTAGAAACAGGCACTTAATTCTATGAATGGATTGGTACTTAAACTATGTAATTAAATTTAAATGGACAACTTAAATTATAAGCAGCTTATCTGAAACTAATAATAGCACTTTCTGTTCATATTAAAAACATGATGAATTGTTACCTGTCAACTAAGAAGATATCACTTTCGATAATAACTCAAAGATTTATGAACAGGTACAGTAAATCCGTTACTACTTAATAAGCAATAATGTAAACAATAAAGCACCAAACATCTTAATAATTAGCAATTAAGATCTTCTTTATTTGAAGGCTGACGATACTTTACAGTGTTAAAAGAAAATTCCAAAGTTTTTATTCATAATTAAAAGGATATGGCAGTAATAGTAAACAATTAAAAACAAATCTAATTTCTTTAATTAACTTACAGTAAGATAAGAAGGCAGATATAAAGGAAAAGATGGGTGTAGGAAGGAGAATGACAAGGTTACTAGATAAATCAAGAAACAGAAAAAAGACCCTTGTGAATTTAAAGAGAAAACATTTAAATGAGAGGAATGGAAAATGATGACTGTCATGGACCTACCAGCGGCAGATTGACTGGCTAACCGTAGAATACAAACTATTAAAAAAATAATGTAATTTAAAGAAAAATGACTAATGAAATTGTAAATAACTTCTGTGACATTGGACAAACTTATCATATCAATAGTTTCTGTTGCATGACAAGTGTTTATTTTATTACTGTAGCAGTGGCGGATCTAGGGGGTTAATAGGGTGAATAGCCACCCCGCCCCCTTCATTCTAAAAAAAAAATTTAAATTAAGAAAAAATAAAGGGAAAAAATCGCAAAATGGTGAAATGATTATGGACAGAGACCTCTATAAAGTGCCCAAAAAGTTTGATTTTTAAAAAATTCTTCATATTTTCGGCGGGGCTCAGTTCACGCACCTTGCCAGCTATCCACCCCCCTTTCCAAATCCTACATCCGCCACTGTGTACAGTAGGTTGAATAAGACACCAGTACATTCACCACAGTTTGCCAATACCCATTGTACCACTGCGTAGATCTAGAAAATGTGAATATAAAATGTCTTGACATGAAGCAATCGTTAAGCATGTTTAACGAGACTCCTACATCAGGAGTCTGACCCAAATCTACTGTACCAACCACGATACTGGAGATAAAAATTCATGTCATCGGCTTATTGACTTATAAGAGGATATTCATAAATAAATTTAACAGAGCCAAGTTTAACAAGGAATTATCGATTAGACAATTCAATGACGTCCTGTAGTTATTGATTTGCTGCCTAATAAAGTGGTAAGAAAGCCACTTAATATCAAACAACCAACGAAGCAAGTAAAAGAAAAATAGAATGTCTCACATACTGCTTTATTGATTTGATATGGGTTGATACAATTAGGAATTATATTACTGTATTAAATTAATAATTTAAAATGTTACAAGGAGCTATTCTGGTATTGATATTGAACAGTTCAATTTTTTCCGGGACTTCTGGTTTATGAGCCACAGAGCTTTGTCTCTAGAAGTCCCATACCATGTGGTTAAATAAATGAATGAATGAATTAATGTTTTTAATTGCCTGTGGTAAAAAACTGTTGGTAAAGATAGGCTAAATTATGTATGTACACATCATGAATTTAAGTGTAGTCTGACAAATTCATAACACTCCAAATTTACTATTTTTGTAAACGTTGAGGGGGGGGGGGGATGACAGTGATGGACTTAGCAGGTCGCTATGTCATCCTTCACCAAATTCTGATGCTGATATTTTGTTACTTCGCATGTTTATGGTATTTTACTACAGTAGACCTGTGTCCTGTGTTTTACTCAGATTGTGGTACATACAATGAAGATTCTAATAGTAACTCTGGGTTTTAGAATGGATGTAACTGCGGTAATCATTACTAAGTTTTATCTACGCACTGGAAATAGTGATTCTTAACTACAGCACAGTAAAAATACTGTATTATGTTGATTTAACTAGTCTCTATGCACTAAAAAACATGTGTCTGCCTTCTTTTGCCTGATAATACTGTAAAAATGCAACTTGTTACAGTACATCCAAAATAAAAGCTACCCATTACATGATCATTTTTATAAGAATACCTTGGGTGGTTTGAGGGTGTCATTTGTACCAAATGCTACACATATTTTTAACTTGAACTTTATTAGACAGTGATATTTTTTTAAGAATGGGATGGTTTTTAATGTTTATTGAAAATGTAATTTTAAAATAAAAAAAAAATATGTTCTCTTTTTTTATGATGAATAAGGATCAGACTGATGTTGCAATTTAAGGACATGCCTAAGTTCAAGTTGTGAGTATATTTCCTCCAGAAACCATTAGCACTAATTAGTGTAGCATGTGAAATATAAAAAATAGCAGGACACAGGAAAATGTCATTGTGTAATGTAGTGCCATTTGTAACTGGTATACAAAGGTACGATACAAAAAAAACATGTCAAGTTGGACCACTGAAAGATCCACAGACTAATCTCACATGAGGAATCCTAATGCATAATACAACTACTAAAAATACATGCCATCAAAGTTTCCACATCGATTATGTTATCATCAGGAACAAAGGACCACTAACTCCAGAATAGGGTGGGAATAGACTACTTCAAATTACCACAAAATACAAAAAAAACAATCAAGAAAAATGTATCTTCACAAATACTTTAGTATCAGGATCATGCTGGTACATGAATTATATACTTTACAAGGATATAACATATAAAGATGGGTGGTAAAGTAATTAAATACAGTATTTTAACCACTTCCAGTTACCACAAAATATAAAAACAAATGGGAACATTGTCTCAAATACTATTAGCATTACTTTGGTATCAGAAACATGCTGGTAACTGACGACATATTATGGTAGATGTGTTTGATGCAATTTTAACTTAAAAAAAAAATTATTTTTGTTTAAAAACAAAACCACTAAATTGCTGGTTTCAATTACATAATATACCAAGAAATGAGGTGTAGTAATTTCTATTTTTATCTAGTAGCTTTATTTTCATGTGATTTTTATAAGAAAAATAAATAAGGTCCCTAATTTAAATGTCGTCATGTTTTTCCAACTAATAATGAAAGTGATTTTAAATAAAAACTAAACCTAAAGTAATTGTTTTTAATTTCTGATTAAAGTGAATTTGTTACAGACTTTTCCAAAGTACCACATTCCCCCATTCCCTCCCCACATCACAATACCATCTGGATTGTTGTCCAAATCAGTTCTGTTAATCAAGTTTACCTATGTTCACAAGGTTTTCCAAGCAGTTATTTTCCAGACAGTATAATGTTCGATGTGGTTCAAAATCTAGTTGAAGTGATTACATACAATTTACACAACATCTGTGCTTCAACGTACTGTTTTGGTGAACTCATACAATGCAGATTACCTAAACTTTGTTGCGTGTCTTCCACAAATATAACTTGCAATTTGCCTTGAAAACCTCCGCATGACAAGTCAATTATGGGTACAATCCAACAGAGCTGTCTAGATTCTGTCAATATGTCCCTATGGGTTCTTCCTGGTATGAACGACGGGACACCATTACCGACTGTATACATATGCAAGTAGGCCCTAGCATGGAACTTTGAAAAATATCATCTAAACATGAAACGACGGGGAACCAGTACCTAATGTATACATGTAGGTCCTGGCTTGTGACAAATATTCAGCTAAACATGAATTTTACTCAAATACATTCATGATTTGTAAAATTGGGAGCTTGTTTTTAAAGATGTATTGTCACCTGAAAAATGACAAAAAATCATTTTGAACTTGCTCATTTAAAAAAAAATATATTAAGGCCGTGGCACTAGAAACTTGGAAATTATTATTTAAAAAACTACCATTATTTTGTATTATATCTTAAATACAAGTGAAAGCTGGTATTAGCGTCTAAAACTGTAGTCATTTTTAGTGTTAAGATCCTAGTAAACAAGTTTTATAATTTCTATTCTCCCATTAATAATTAAGAGTCATGATTTTTTGCCAAATTTCAAGTCACAATATATCTTTAATTGAAATCAGAGGAAAGATAACTTCAAGTTCTACCTGAAACCAGGAATATAAAATTTGACAAGTGGGTTAAATTAAACAAGAGTAAGAATACAGAAAGTAGGCCGAGTGAAATAGTATGACTAGCAATCTTTCTATCAGTATATTTCCAAAGCTTTCAATGGTGGGGTAAGGGGTTAACTTACTCCGTATGGTTCCTTAGTAATCATTAGGCAAAATTACTTGGAATAACATTTTGATAATCAAATTTAAGTGCTTTATTTTGACGTGACATGCATAATTATAAGAGGTTAATTTTATTTTCAAAAGTTATCAAGAAAAAAAATATACAAATAACATCTTAAACTGATAAGGGAGTTCATAAATCTGGGACTACCACCATGGCTTTTAGCTAGCACTGGTGTTGATTGGAGTTACCACTGATAATTTTTAATTGGTTGATTGACAATAGTCTGGATACTTTTGATCCAAGCAATTTAAAAAAGAAATTTGATATTCAGTCTAAAAAGTTAGTATTTATTTCCATGGTAACAGGGTATCTGAAAATGGTGTTACCTAACCTTGTGGATTGGAAAGTTTGAACTCTAACGCTACGCTTGCGCTAGGCTCAAATTTGTTTTCGCCAAATTGGCGAAAGGTTGCAGATTTTTTTTTCGCCAAATTGCGAATTCCTTAGCCAAACATAAATATCGAAAAAATGGTATATTTTTTTTGTAAAACACATACATTATGTCATCATCAGGAATCAGTTTACTTTCTCAAATACTGTAGAAAATTTTTAAACAATAAAAAAATAATAATAATAAAAAAAAATACTGAGTCTTCATATGTAAATGATTAAATTTACATATCTTTAATTTGCATAATAAAGGCATCACTTACCAAGTACCAGGTGGCATCCCAGTCAGGGTCAATGAAGTCTGGCACTATACCGCTCGGTGGAATTATGCCCGGTAAATTCCCTCTCTTTTGTCTTGACTTCAGTATTTGCTGTTCAAATGATTTGACCTTTAAGAAATAGGCAAATAATTCAAGATTCAAGAAATTTATTGGCACATTATAAAAATTTGTATTTTATTTGGCAGAAACACATTCAAATATGTTTTAAATACAGAACAGTGTATTAATACAACCTAACTGAAAAATTCATTAAAGAATAAAAAAAAATCATTTGGCAGCAGAGTAATCCATTGAATAAGTATTCTCAGTATACTTTATGTCACTAGTATCACTTTTTACACATCTTTAAACCTTTTCATTGTCTTCAATATTCAGTAGGCTATTACCTGTGCACTGTCTTTGGATTCACTCCAGGGATATGATGTGTTTATAGCTGAAATACGTTTATGGTGTGGTAATCAAACATTAGTTTTTCAAGGGTGGGTTGCACAACATGATCTAACCCAGCGGCAGTGTCAGTGTGTGAAATTGAATTTCCTTTTTGGATAATTAAGTTTTTGAATCTGAATCTGAAGTGTCATCGGGAATTGCCATCATGGCAATTCCCTGAAAAGTGGGGAAAGCAGTTGTCCAGTCCCCTGGTTTAAATTTACAAGCAAAAAAACAAAGCTTTTTTTTCAGATTATACGTCTTTATTCACTCTTGGTGGAGAAAATTTGTGAAGATTTAATACTTATGTTCATTTGGATATCTTATACTTCAAGGCCTCTACAAAAGAGGGACAGCCCCCCCCCCCCCACCCCAATCCCATAATTCCAGCCTCACTATGACAATGACAGTTACCTAACAATGTTTTTTTAAGTAATTAATATACTTATTACACTTGAAATATGTTGCATAATTATGAAAAAAATGAACAGAACAGAGAAAGGATTCAGAGGGATAGCAGACCCATATAAACATAAACAAAGTTGGGCAATTAAAAGTTGGGCAATTAAAAGTTGGGGAATTACGGGACAGCACATGCAAATGTAGGGCAATCCCAGTGAAAAAAAAAACTGTGTGCTACAGTATCTAATAAAAATTTGTTTCTTCAATTAATTTAAAATATTCAAGTGAAGTGACAAACATCACACTTGAAATATTTTAACACAATATCAAGTTAATTGAAACCTGATGATGCAGTACAGACACTTGAATCTTTTCATTTAAGCTTTTTACATGCATCAGTTGATAAGGTTTAGGAGAGCTAGATAAGTACATGGTATAAACCCACTACATTTATTAAACATGGATTCCTACTCAGTGTGTGATGTGAACATATTTTCTGACATAAGCCCACTGCATTTAACATGGAATCACAGTCAATGTGTGATGTGAGCATATACCCTAGTATAAGCCCAATGTCAGTGTGTGATGTGGATTTTGTCCCTAGTATAATGCAAGTCCATTACACTGAATATGGCATCCCTGTCTGCGTGTGATGTGGAGATATACCCTGGTATACAGTACTGTACTCATCCGAGTATAAGCCCATGGGGCATGGCCACGAAAATCGGCGAAATTTAGGGGGTGGGTCTAAATTCGGATGAAATATCAAATATGAAAATTGAAGGCACCTTTACGATTTCTAAAGTAGGTCAAATCTGAGTGTACTTATCAACAATAATAAATATTCAAATAAACTATAAGACCTTTGTTTTTTTTATTTTCCCATCATGATTTATGGATGCATGCAGGCCTAGGCCTAGCCTACACAACAAAAACTCATTGCCAGTGCGAAAATCAGGAATATAGCAGCCAACCACAGGCCCATACCCAGGATTTCGGATGGGGAGGTGCGTTTGGCGGAAATCCGGACCTCGGTTACCATTTTCGAATTGACAAGCAAAAAAAAGTAATTTTCCCCAAATTGTCGCGATTTCATGCGCCTTTGACACGCTACGCGTCCATTTCTGCCTTTTGTGTGTTGTGGTTTCATCTTTTGTCACTCGAAAATTAACCTTTTGTCATTTGGGGAGGGGGTGCGTACGCACCCATAGCACCCCCCTGGGTACGGGCCTGAATCACAAATGAGGTAATAATGATAGCGCCCTCTATTTTAAGAACCAACTAAAACTGACAGTATACAGGTGTTTTTAGCGTGGGAATTTTCAAAATTGGACATGAATATCTATGAAACAACTGAAGTATTTACTAGGTAAAATGGTTCAAACTTGGAATTAATTTTCACTAACCTAAAATTAGAGGGCGTGTTGAAAGGTTAATATTGTGGGTCATATTATGAATGGCAGTGATGACGACAGCCACGCAAGGAGAAGTGGGATGAAATGACCAACAAAACAAACCATGGGTATGTACAGGCTGTATAAAATTAGGTTCGTTACGTGATTTACGGCAATTGGAAAAAGAAAATTCTACTAAGATTGGATCAAATGTTGTATTTAGCGTAAACCTCACCACTTTTCCATAGTAAGTTGTAGACTTTGATGTGAAAAATGGCATGGGCTTATAGTCGGATGTAAATTGAAAATTTTACTAAAACTAAGGATGGGCTTATACTCGGACGAGTACGGTAATCCCGCTGACCTTGAACATGCAATCACAGTCAATTTTGGGTGGGCCTACAGTAAACCCAGGCTGTGAAAATGTGTAGAGTAACGCATTTTAGGTAATAGCAAAAGAACTCAAATGTTGTGTGGAATTGATTCAGTACAGTACGTGTGAACCTACTTTAATTCAAGGTAGGTGTTGAATTCCTGCTAAGTACAAATGATAGTGAATGATACTATTGACTATTGTAACTCTAGACTGTATTATTTCCTGTTTCCAACAGCATTACTTGTGTCTGATTATTACACTAATAAATTACTAATTATTATTTTATTAGCATACTTGATACGAGGTATTGAAACCTAATACCATCATTTAAATGGAATAAAAACAAATGTTGTACAGTCAGTGGATATATTTATTAAAAAAATAAAAATAACGCTGTATTTATTATAATGAACCTAATGTCAAAATCATGTACACTGTGTATGCAGTTAGAATAAAAATATCAAAAGGCAGATAAAAGATTGATCACATTAACGCAGTTAAATTTTAACATTAAGGATCACAGACACCTCTGACATCCCAATCCCGATCAGAGAGGTTTCGACTAAATGTGATAAGTAGTTTTACAATAACTGATGATTCACACGACATATAGGATAGGAAAACAGAGGCGAGGGTTTATACTGTAAATGTTGATTGTCTTGTCAACTCTTGTTTATATTTTTTCCATTTTACAATGCTCATAAAAAACACTAAATTACTAGAATGCAAGATTCTACAGTATGCAGATAAAATAAAATTAAATAAAATTAAATATTTTGTTATGAACTTACATGTGGATGTGATCGTAGATGATTATGCCGATCTCTTGATGGTTGCACATATCTTTTCCTCCGTTGCCGATGATCAATAAAATGAAAATGATTACCTATAACCTTAAGAAAAATAATTTAAAACTTAAAAATGATTCATTATCAATAAAATTTGTTTGATTTACTCTCATACTGTACAGATCACCATACTGATTTAATCCAAGTGCATAGAGCAGCTCTTGGCTGGACTTTTCTTAATAAAAAGCGGGACTCTCATTTACTTGCTTTAATTAATGAATGCTTGAGTGGCATGGTCCCTACCCTCCAAACTAGTTTTAGTTAATCTCAAAATGTTCATAATTACTGTACCAGATTCAGTTCTATTGGTAAGTTATTATTACCTAAGGCTAGAACTAAATCTGGTGGAAGACTTCTACAGTATCTGGGGGTCTCAGATCTTTAATGAAGGGTATAATTAATCATATATTGTGCAGGCAGGGGAAAGAATTTTTAATTTTTATAGTTGATTGTTATTTTGCTAGTTATTATAATAATAATTATCCATTACCCTTTGTCTTGATGATCATTAATTTATAAATATATATTTTATAAATAAAAAAAAACACTATTATTTTTTGAGTATAACTTACCTCACCAACGTTTATGAATCCATGCATAGCAGCGACAGCGTCTGCTGCCTCTTTACCGCCCTCAATATGTACTGCATATGTGTTAGTATATATGGTCCTTTTACAGTAAACTTGTGTAAAATTCAAAATAAAAATATAACAGCAATATAATCCTAATAGTCGTAATGTCCGATGGAGATTCATTTCTGGAGCTTTTATCAATTTGTTTGCAGAATAATATTTGGTTTGAAAGTATTGTTATACTTTTACATACAGATCAAGGGATAAAGGTGATACAAGAAGGAAACCGAGCAAATTAGAGTATCATAAACTAGGAATGTAGATGTAAATAAAACAAATGTAATTAGGCGGTTGGTTTAATACTCCATTATCATGTTCCTTGGTAAAACCTGAAAAAAGTAGAAACAAACAGTAAGTAAAAACAAATATTTTAATTTAACAATTATCACTCTTTTTTAAACAAAAATTGACACAAAGGGGTTTTTTTTTAAAGTTGTAAATAAGCATTTTCAACGGGGCATGTGCGTTACCAAGGTCAAGTGATAAAACGGCACGGCTCTTATTGAAAGAAATATACATTGCAGCGCCTCGTTTTATTACTTGATCTTAATCTGCACATGCGCAGTTGAAACCGTGAAATGGCTTATTGCTATGTTCACACTAGTTTTGATAGGGTCAAAATTATCTTATAAATTGTTTAGCCTTTAAAAATTGATTAAAAGCCAGACCACTGCAGGGACCATGGTTCCTATATAACTTCAGGCCAGTGGGTTTTGTTGTTTGGGAAAAGTGAGTTAGTTATTTCTGATTGAGGTTGTTACCATGCAGAAACAAATAATAACCTAATCTATGTAATGATACAAAAAATTGAGTACTGTAACTCCTAATCTATTCTTACAATTGATAGGATACAGTAGTTAGAATTAGGCCTATTTAGCGTTGTACTTATTTATATATAAGGCCCCATAAAAATATTAGTTTATCACCCTACCAAAGCATAAAAATTTATGAGGGAGGAAGGTTTTCTTTTTTTTTTAAACCAACTTTCTAGTGTTGTAGTGATTTTTAAGTTGGGGTACTAGATCATCCATCATTACTTTAGCCTCACGGAAATATGACGCAGATACCAGCGCACCAGCCTGTAGCGAATATTGATCATTGTAGGCCTTTTCCTAGCTGTGTACATCATTGTGAGCTCCAGAATTGATCATATTAATTTGTTTTAAAAATCCAAAGCAGTACAAGTAAAAAAATGATCATTTGAATAGTAAAATGTTTAAAAAAAAGGATTTCCCCAAAAGTGATGAAAATTTAAAATATTAATTAATATTCTTTTGGCATTCTCAAATTGTCTTCAATGAGCTGTAATAATTTATTACTATTATTTTATTACATTAATAATGTAATAATAATTACTAATAATCACTCACTATTTTTCACAAGTTCTTTGTGAACCGCAGCACGTACAATGACACACTGAGGTGCATATTACATTCCCGTTCCTTGTATACAGGGATGTGGTGCGTGTAAGACACTTTGCGTTTCTTGTATACAGAGCTGCGGTTCATACAGTAATACCCGATTCACACGTACAAAAATCTTACCAAATGTAACAAAATGTAACAAATTGTTACATTTTATAGCGCGTG
>JAOTQE010052549.1:0-12848 GCA_025631205.1 Nesometra sesokonis
GTAGCGGGACCCTGGCTGGCTTCAGTATAGGCCTAGCCACTAGGCTAGGCCTATACAATCCGGATTATTTGATGTATGTTATATAACATCATGAATTCTTCATCATCAAGAAATCCATGCAAATACGCATTTTGAATGGTTTCACGCACGATAGGCCTACGTAAACGTGGCATTTTCAAATCCTTTCCTATCGCTTATAGACGCGAGAAAGTTTTAGTTTACCTCGATACTTGAGGGCGTTTGTATGCGCCGCGCCTACAGCCGCCGCGGCGGCGGCGGCGGCGGCGCGCCGTCGTCACAGGAGGTGAGTGACCTAAATAAGTTTTGTAACAGGACGGAGGCCTATATGACGGTGGTGAGTTATTCTCCGTACTAATTGCCTACCGTCATGGATCGAAAGTTCCGTATTGGCGTGCAGCGGCGGCACGAGTGACTGTTGGCGCGCGTCGTTGGCTTACGTGTGCGGCGGCCTTTAGGGTCAAGCACCCCTTCCATAAATCAAACATTCAATCATAGGTTTTTTTTCTGCTTGGCAAATTGAGGTCAGGATGATGATGATGATGATGATGATGATGATGATGATGATGATGATGATGACGACGACGACGACGACGACGATGACGATGACTATGACGATGACGATGACGATGACGATGACGATGATGATGATGATGATGATGATGATGATGATGATCCTCCTCCTGGATGTTATTTAAATTTTATTGAAATATAATGAATATTCAATTTATCGTCACGCGCCAGTGAGTTTTTACGAGAGAAATCAAAACAAAGCCTCGACGACGAGAAGGCGATCGATCGAGCCAGTCGACTATTTTTTCTTGTAAAATAAATATGGGAAAGAAAAAGGAGAACGAAGCAAGTATGTGCACTGTTGTTTCTGTTACTCCCTTGTGACCAAAACAATGACGTATTAGGGCCTAAGCTAGGCTTGATAATAATAGCCTCCCGAGCCTCCAGCTATATGGCATGGGAATGCCAGGGACGGGTAGGCAGGCTTTATATGCCTAGGCTAGCTAGTCCTAGCTGTAGTCATACAACACGAACGCGGTCAATGTGAAATGAATAGGAAGGCCCAATGGAGAGTCGTTTCGTCCTTATGATAACACTTATGAAAAGGAAGAGCTGTTTAAAATGCATTTTCATCTTTTTTGTTTAGGTAGGCCTAGCTAGGGTAGGACTAGGCCTAGGTTGAGTAATTTTCTTCCATCCATGTCAAATTAACAAATTTTCTAGGTACATTTTCTGATCTTTCTATGTAGGCCTATGTGAGTTATATATTGCAATGTGATTTTGGTATTAAAGCACAAACAACCCTTTCAAAATCTGTAATTTTTCTATCCTTTAAAACTATGTAATTTGAGTAGTAGATCCACTTTTGATTTGGGATTCACTTTGCAATGTGTTCTGTGGCATTATCTTACTGTTGAAATGTGAAATGTTACCTGTTAGATAACAACTAATTGTTCTATAAATTTAACCATAAAGTTTTAATCCTGGAGTTGCCCTTTAATTAAGGGTGAATGCTAAAGACCACCAAAAAATGACCCTGGGAGGCAATCCAAACCTGATACTTTATCTTATTCTTATCCTGCCATTAAATGTACCTGCTCGGCCACAGTCACTCACTGCAAATAAGGTAAAGGTTAGTCCCATATTTAACATTGGATTGCGCTGTTAAGTGTTCATTGCACTAAGCATTGATATGGTAGGATGGTCCTTTCCTTCAATCCCAGCCTTTTTTGTCTTGTATATTTTAACCAGGTATTCTTGGGTATGTAAAACAATAAGCGGAGTGTAACTTATGCGGCATATGATTAGTTGTGTCTGAACTAGCTGGCGACGATTAGGTCCCTAATCTGGAGCGTAACTTGTGCTTCCTGCAAACCCCGGTTTAGCGTAAGCTACGGAGCTATGCCATGTACACCTGAATGGTTTTGTCCTTGTGTTACACGTCGTCCGAAAATTTGCAATAGGTCTGCTTTGGCCATTCAATTACAGATCACTTGTCATAGAAAACCCACTGGCGACAATTTTAAAATTGCTTCTGACTTAAGCTACGCCTTTTATCCAAACACGTTGGTTGTCATAGATTAGCTTGCGCCTTGCTTACACTAAGCTCCGCTTAAGCCATGAATCTGAACATAGCCTTGAACAGCTGAGTGAACTGAAAGCTGTGTGACATCGAATATCATTATTTAAATATTTTATTCTTTTTGTAGGTGAATCCTCGAGTAGTCCGCATAAAAAACACAAAAAGCACAAGCATAAAAAACACAAGAAAAAGCGAAGCCACCATCCAAGTGAAGATGAGAGTGCAGTGATTATGCCTTCTGTAATGAGCCTTGGTGACTCTGGCAAACCTCAGCTGAAACTTAAATTTAAGTTGGGAGGATATACAATCAACACAAAGGAGTGAGTGTGTTTTTTTATCCTCATTTTTTTAAACAGGTGTAGGGCATTTACAGCATATCAAATAAACTTTCTTTCGCAAGTAATATCACCGTTGAAAAAGTCTGCTTGCATTTATACTACTGATACTGGTGTCCTGACAACTTGAAACAGAATCAATTTATCGACCCTAAAAACCTAGCATTGAAATATAATGTTTCATTTTTCTCCTATTTTATAATCTATTTTTGGGTTTAACCATGATATTAAAAATATCAAAAATTATAACTGACCTAGATAACTATTTATTAAAGTTAAGGATGCTTTTGAATGTACTTTGGGAATGTGTTCCAGACATGGGCAGTTGATGGTACAAAAGGCCCTTGATGTTATAACTAGATTTGATCTTGAGATCACCCCCAGCAAAGTCCTGTAGATGGCAGTCTGCTTAGTGACAGGTTATCATCCTTCTGAAGAAGCTGTTCGTGAAAAGAATAGTGAAACAGTCAAGGTTATTTTACTCTTTAACCATTTTTGGTTTATTACCATGAAAATGTCTATTACATTGTAAAAAATGGTGACCAACATTGTGTCCATAAAAAGAAGGGTTTACAATGAAATGTTTTAAGGTCATTTGTTTTACACATTCTACTTGACAAATTTTTAATGCATATATGTTTTGCAAGAAGTAGAAATAGGGATTTAAAATGAACCATCATTAATCATATTGGTTGGAATTTTATTTTCTAGATAAATAGTGGATACTGTAAAAAAATTGACACAGAGGGCACCATCTGTCTTGGCATGGAGCTCTTTTTTTTATAGCTCCATGGTCTTGGCAAACCTGCCACAAGCATATTATATTGCAATTTGTGAGGTGGGCTGTTCTGAACCCATCATAGATGGGTAGTGTGGCTAGTCATATTAAACTAAAAATCGGATGAACATTTGTAATCATAATATCTGCCTTTACAAGTCTTTTTGACCTTAAGAATTCTTGTAATACTGTAGGAGATTAAAATTATATTTTGTTTATTGTTTTTAAGAGTTTTGAAGTCTTCAGTGATTGGTGCTCATCAACTTGATGATGAACTTTCTGGTAAGAATCACTTTTGTAACAAATAATATTGTTATATTATCCAATAATACATTCACAGGAAATCCATCTAAAATTAGCATAATTGTATAGCTAACCTCATAAACACGTTCATTCTCAAAACCTCTGAAATTATTGTTCACAGCTAATTCTTTCTAAAATGAACATTATGGTGCTTACCTGATAAAGATATTGGCAGCCAATCCCCCCTAATTTCAATATCATGGTGTTCCCCACTGGGTTCCTAGGCACGTTCCCCCTATCATTGCCAAAATGTAGTTGGACCCCCCCCCCCCATATATTAGAAAAGCCGGGTCTAAAATTAACCCTAAAAATGAAAAATAGATATAAAGTAGGCCAAAACAGGGTACCAGGACACGCAAAACAGGGAAACAACCTTTTATTTTTTTTTGTCAAAATGAAACCACCAACCACACCCACCCGGACCTTGGAAACGGTGCCCCACCCCCCACCCTTTTCTCTTATCCTGGATCCACCCTTGTCTTTCCACTATAGTTAAATAGTTAAAATCTGAAATTCTGTATTTTCCTTTATTTTCATTGTTGAATTAGATGAAGGCATCAGCCATAATGTAAAATCAAAAGATACAGAGGAAGAAGCCTGGTTAAGTGCACTTGAGAAGGGCGAGTTAGATGATGTAGGTGAACTGAAGAAGATGAGAGATCCTGCTAACTTAACTGCCAGACAGGTTTGTATCTATGACTTGTTGAAACTATTACAAATTTAAGATTACATTATTCATTGATTGATCGATACAAAATATACTCCTGGTGTTTGTTTTTTAATAGAATAGAGAACAGATTTGTAGTAGCAATATTCTAAACACTGAGGCTAGGTATTCCATGATTTGGGGCCCAAGAATCTAATGTTAAGCAGTATGGCCGAGCGGTTAAGGCAGGGAAACCATGAACTATCGAAAAAAACAACAGCAAAGGTTCAAGGCCCGCTCACACCATGGTTCTGGTGGGGGAACAAGTCTTCTCAGACAAGGACTATAAACTTTAGTGTACACGAACATCTCATGTGCATATTAAAAAACCCAGTACATCTTTTGAAATAAGTAGGGGGTTACACTTGTGTACATACACAACCCCTGTCATGGACAGGTGAAAGAGCGCAAGTACAACCAAGTACTTACTGCATGACATGACGTGAGAATATGTGGTCCACAGTGCCATGAGCACCTTCTAGATGGATGGATACTATTATTCTTCATCGATAGTGAGCAAGAATAAGTGCACACTTGGTATGGATAAACAAGATGCTGTCGCAATATACCAAGAGAGCGATATGACCCATACGATGCTGCTACGTGTGGACTACAGATTTTTCATGACTTAAGTAGCAATTTGTTAGAGCCAGATTTCTTTAATATTCCAAAATATCTTGCTTTATCACAGTCATATAAGGTGCCACAACAATTTACTACAGTGGACTATAGTTGACATGAATATGTGTAAAACATCAATGAAAAATCGTGCTCCAAGAAAGCTAAAATCGTTTAAGTGAGAAAGGGTCATGACCTTACTACCAGAAATGTTTGAGACCATTACATTACATTGTAGTAGTTCTTCAATGCACATTTGTGTATGTTTTTATTTTAAATTACATTATTAAAACTGAGTCCAATTATGTTTTTAAAAATAATTTTTCAGAGAGCGATGCTTCATGGACTAAGTGCAGAAGAGGAACAGAAACTGTTGAAGTTACCAACAGGTCAGAAACCTGCAGAAGTAACGGAAGAAATGCTTGAAAAGAGAGCAGAAAGAGCCCGGAAGAGGCGTCAACAAGCAAAGAAAAAAGCAGAGGAAAATAAGGTAAATACATTGTTTAACAATAAATATGACTATATTTTATAATATAGTCAAAAGTAATCACAATTATAAAATCTACAAGTAAACATGCAAACACTTCAACTACAGCAGGAAAGAAATGCAGAATCCAGCAGTTTTAAAATAAAACAATAAACATAAACATAGACAAGATTTTGACTTTGTGAACCCAAAAGTCACAGCCCAACTGCAAATCTGTCTGATTATATATAATAGATTCTATCCATCTCATATAAACAAACATGTTTTTTTTTATTCAACCTCATAGCCACTAGAATCATTTTCAATTTCATTTTTTATAATCATTTGTATCTCATATTTGTGACTGATTCTGGCAAAATGCTATTTGAATTTTTTGCAATCTTTATCGTAATATCAAACCTAATTTTTTACCATTTGAAAGCACACTGTTCTCTACTGACAATCCAAAGCCTTTCCGATGACATTCCAGAATTACTCCAGAGTAAATTGTGCTAGGGATATAATTCATTGTTTATTTGGGTTAAAACTGAAGTGAGTTATGAGGACAGGTTAAAATTGCTTTCTTTTCATCATCATAATCTGTTAGAAGGGATGTTTCTTATTATTTTTTACTTTAAAGTTGTGGTTGGTTTTTTAGACTACAGTATGGTTTACGATGGTATCATTATTAATACCCGATATAACAATCAGCTGTGCTTTTAGTCATCAAGCATCAGGGACCCAGGCATTTTTTCACTCGGCAGCAGTCAGGTTGGCACGTGTCTGGGATCAGCTTCCAAGATTGTTAACCGATGCTGCAGTATTGGAAAGCCCATTATCTTTTCTTAGGAAATTTAGTATTTATTTTATTTTAATTTCTTTATTATGTTAAAAAATCGATAGAGTTTAATTGTTATTCTGTTTTCTGAGTTTGGGTTGTGTCATCCGGCTATGCCACAGTGATTAAGTTCACTTGAGATGTGCCCTGGTCTCCCCAAATGTCAGAATTTATATTATTATTATCTTGTGGCACTTTAATTATTTTGTTCTGTATATATTGTATGTAAAAAGACCAAATAAATAATGAAATGAAATGAAAACAGTAAATGATTTGTTGAAAACAACACAGAATGAACTTTCTTAAGTTGTGATAGCACACCTTACACTTGTTAGAATAAGATCCATCAGTTGTAGATTCAAAATATGTATCTTACTTTTTCTCTTTCCATATTTTTACAGAAACAAACACTTGAACGGCTTTTGAGAAAACAAGAAATGAAATCAAATCAAAAGGTAAATTTTATGCTGAATTCATTAGAACTTGTGAACATGGTGTTTCCCAGTTCACAACTTGTGAAAGGAGTTCATTTTGTCGGTTTTTGTCAGTGAACTCATACACAGAAGTTATGAACTTGTGAGCAGAATTTCCACCTCAGTTTGCACAAGTTGTGAAACTGTGATCGAAAGATTGCAGACAGAGAAAAAAACATTTGAGGCTAGTCATGGTAAACCCACCAAGTTGTCGCACAGGAAGTTATTGAGAAATAAGCAAATAAACAACAGGAAATATAAACAAATACAAAGTAAATTTGTATTTATTTTGTCCAATAACTTCAGTTATAGACGTCTGATTTTAATAATTGTCTCCTCATTTTAAAGCTTGCGAAAAGTGTAATGGTTTTAACAATAACTCGATTTTCCTACAACTTGGTGGTTTTGCCGTGTCATGCCTCATTTGTACTAATTTTGCTTCTATTAAAATTATTTCAAATATAAAAGGTGCTTTATGTTTTATATAAAACCTAAACATTTTTACTACTTAGTGTATTAGATGCAATTTTGGAAAAGTTATAAGGATACTAATGTAATTTGTCTAGAGTTCTTTTATGAAATTAATCCACATTGGAAATTCCCTAAACACATTGCAACAGTGACATCAGCCATTTTAGTGTTTTTCAGTGAATGGACTGTTGTGAAATCACAAGTTCTAATGAACACAGCAGAAGTTACAAGATACACAATATTCTCTGCTTCTAAAGGCATTATATTCAAAATATTTTTTCTGTTAACAATAGGATATGAATAAATGTATATTCTCACTCATCCAGGTATCTGTCAATAACAATAAAATAACTGGATTTACAATTTAATGAAGAGAACGTTTTACTTCCCATCCATGAAGCGTCGTCAGTTCAAGTGAGCTGTTCAACGTGTGCCTCGACAGTTGTTGAGTCGCTAACCTCTATTCAGCCGTCGGGGAATTTTGGTAATGGCTGGTCTGTAAATACAGCTAAGGATGTGACATAGACCACCGCCTTATTCAGAGACGGTTTTTCCACTGTGATGTAGATAGCCTCTCTAACACCGCGTTTAAACAAGTTAGATTTGTCGAGAACAGCAACATCTTCATCTTTGAAATGGTGTTTACTTGTGCTCAGATTGGAATAAACCATGAATTCATTAGCAGTTGAACCTGCTCTACGATGTTGATTCCTTTCTCATGGTGTAGATCGTTTTCAGTCACAAACGTAATCGGCCGCCGACAATTTCTATGGAACGCCATACTCAACTTGTTCAATTTCAAGCCAATATCTTGTGGATTGTTAAAAATTGTACATACAGTATATGGTAAACTATGGTGCATGATATGATACTGATTTGTGGCTCCCCTCGGCCACAAAAGCACAGAGTTTGCTAATAGCTTGCCACTAGTCTGCAACCATCACAGTTTCTTGCTGCCAAGGCAGTGAATAAATGTATGCACATATCCTGTGACATGTGTATGGAATGGAGATCAGAGAGTAAAAGGGACCTATTAAAAAAAATTACCTTACTAACCAATCTGCCTTTTCAAAATATTATCTGCTTGGGCATCACAAAATATTTTTTAAGCTATATCTACTATTCATGCTTTGTCTAGTTACCTGTTTCCGAAATTTCTATATCTTGTACCAAGCTGCAGCCAATCTACACCAGTGGTTCTTGAAAAATTTAAGAAGCTTGTTTTCATAATGGCATATATAGTTTGGAGATAAGAAAAGGTGTGGTATTTGACTAAAATTTTCAACAGTAGCTTGGTCTGGCTGTATTTTGAACTTTACAGTTATACATCTTATTCCCAAGGTGACTTTGCGGCTTCAGAAAACGATCAGAGATGCAATGTTTCACGGCGGTAATTTGGGCCGTGGTTCATAGTTTGCAGAATGAAGGTCGAGTTCATAAAGCACAAGTACTTTGTGTACATTAGGGCTACATGCAGACTTCAATAATCAGAAACCTATCCTTCAAACCTCAGATATCTATGAAATAAACTTTCATCTTTCAACAGTAAAGAGACATCTCATGATGCCTTCTTCAAAACATTTGAAATGTCACAATTTTGTCAGACCAGACGCGGATCCATGGGGGGGGGGGGCGAAACCAAAAATACATTTAAAATAGGGTAACAGGGCAAAAAATGAGCTTTGTTTTGCTCTTCAGGAAAAAGTTGGGAACCACGCCCACCCGGAATGGAAAAGTGCGCCCCCCCCCCTTTCGGTGAAGCCTGGATCCGCCCCAGCAAATGTAATATACAGTGAGCTAGCACTCTGAGATTTCATTTTTGCCTTGCTCAACAAACACCTTCCTCCAATAATCGCCCCTCTAAAAACCTTTTAAGAAAATATTTGTAACCCTTTCATTGCTGGGTGTTAGTCCACTGTGGTGGGTGTTGTTTTCCGTCAACATTTGTAGTCTGCTTGAATTACAGCTCAAAATTTTAAGGTAAAAAAGTTTATCATTTAAAAAAATGGAAGGTTCTCCCAATTATACTAGAATAATTTTAAACCATACCATGTATTTTCAAAATTATGTAGAAAATATAGGGAGTGAGTGCAGTGTAGTCAGATATTTTTTTAAAGAATTGTTTTTTACATACCCAGTACTACTGGTTATGTGTAGAACTATTTGTTTATACCCGGTGCTACCAGGTATGTGAAGTGAAGGGGTTAAGGTCATTGAAGGCATTATTATGATTTGGTATTTTTTTTTTTTTATTTCAGTCAAAAGATAAGAAAAAGGAGGATATACCATTGATACGTTACATCAATAGCTTTAAAGGAATCTCACTTAATTATCCACAAGGTTTAACTTATCCATTAGAAGCAACAGTTAGCCTGTAAGTATCAGTACAGTGGAATCATGCTCATTAGGGACAGATATGTGGCAGAGCCAAGCCAAATGAAACAAGTCGCAAATGCTAGTTTGCAACAATAGGCAGAAATTTAAACATGGTCAATTTTTTCACAATTTTATTTAAAAAATATACAGCTCATATATTCAACATTCATACTACCTTAACAATTTTCAGATATATGATGAAAAAAACAATTTTCAAATGCAGTTTTCTCAAAACTTACACTTTAAATGTTTCAACTTCGATTGCTCATAACTTCGCAAGCTGACTGTTTTTTTATTTTTTTTTGCATGTTAAAGATAATAATGTGTAGTTTTATAATCCATAAAAAACTCTATTTTCAATTTTCGACTTATGTCTCATTTGGCTTGGCTCTGCCACATATAATAATAGATATTAAGTTTGTCCATGTCCATTAAAAATCGCTTTAAATTTCTAGATGTAACAAGAAAACCAACAAAAAGAACATAAGTCAGGTGCTATGGTCCATTTCGTGCAAACCTGAAAAGCTTTTTTTGTACAGTTAAACTTGCCTAGTCAACTTTGCTAAAGACAAATTATTTCCAAGTCAAATTTATTCTTCATTCCATATTGTTTTCCATTAATTAACAATCCATAAGTCAAATTTTGAAGTTGATTTTTTTTTTTTTCAGTGCCACATTGAATCTGACTAAGGCAAGTTTGATTATAAAAGTTGCTTGGATTAGAAATAAATTAACAGATGTTGCTGTATTTAAACTTGGTTGACACCATTATTATTAACCTTGTCTATAAAATGAAACTATTCAGCAAAAATTGATCCCTTAACAGGCCCCTGAGCCTATTTTAGAACATCTAAAGTCCAAAATTTTCTGGAGCATGCCCCAGACCCCCTAAAACTTTGACTCTCTACCAGCTCTCCCTTCCGGCCCCCCCCCCCTTTTGCAAAAGTCTGGATCCGCCCCCCTCGACACTATGTAAAGAAGCATTTTGTAATTTTAAATTATTAACATTTTCCAGCCTGTGATTAAAATAATATCATTTATTCTTTTAGACCAGTTCCAGTACCAAAAAAATGTGGAGTAGAAGGATGTGAAAATCTAAAGAGATATAATTGTTCTAAGACAAATATTCCACTCTGTAGTTTACAGTGTTATAAAAAGAACTTGCTGATAAACAATGTATCATGATACTTCTGGATATAACACTTACCCACTTATAGCAAGAAGTCAATGATTTGATTCACACTGGAGTCGTCACAAACTTGTCGAGGATCCATCGTGAGTTATGTTGCAGGAAGTATTGTATTACCTTACCGTGGACATTGCATCAGGAGGCATTGTTCAGACTTCAGACCATGAGGTTGGGTAATGGTGGACACTGTGGCAACTCCAACATTGGTTGAGGGCTCCCTCTAGCCTCTGAATATGAGGGCTGCCAGCAGGGAGAGTAAACACTAACAAAAAATGTAAAACTGGCAAAATGGTTTCAACATGGGGCAAAAGGCTATTTTTTGCTTGTCAATTCAAATAAAGAAATTGTCACCTGGTTTTATGATCTAGTAGGCAATAATTGGGGCCCAAAATAGGGCAAAAATTCTTTATTTGCTTGTTAAATTCATATAGAGAACTTCTTCATTGGACTAACCAGTAGGCATAAATTGGCTTGTGTATGACTGGTAACCCCAAAAGCAGCACCCTGGATCCGCCCCTTTTGGGGGTTCATTTGGCAAGTACCATCAGTTTTGTTTAAAATAGACCATGAATTAGAAACGTTTATAATTTTCAAGGTTGCGAGTTATTTCACACAATCTTAAAATTGAAACAGGGCATGGTCCCGGACACCATTAGAAGAGCAATTATGTGGTTGTGGGGAAGTTCAAACAGAGCTGCATGTTTTATTTGAATGCGCTTTAATTGCCCACATATGCCAAAATATGGATATAAGATAAAATAATATGTACTTGTTATCATTGGAACCTAAGTTAATATCAGAATATGTTTTTAACGCTTTAAAAGTTGGTGAAATCTAAAGGACATTGAATTGCAACTGGAGTTGGAAGTGAAATCTGAAAGGCTGTAAGACTTTTCGTCAATTTTGCCATTCCACATCATTTTTCTGAGGGAAGTCAATTGCCAAATGTTTTTTTCATTAACAATATGGATATTTAAAAATAAAAAAAACTGGGCAAACATACCTTTGTAAGTGTGTCTGACTGTGATAATTCATCTGGGATCAAATTCTAATATTTAAGCCTAATACTCTTTAAGAAGTATTAATATTTTACACGCATTTGATAGCAGAGGTGAGAATAAACTCCTTGATGCTCTGGTTAAATAATGATTAAAATTAGGGGGAATTTTATGTATAGTCGTAATACACTAGCAATTTTGCTGCATGCCCCCGGTACTACTGTTGTAATTTTAATCAGACATTGTTGAGCTACATTTTGCCGGTACTACCAGGGGCACTACACATGCCCTCTACATTGTATATATGAAGCTGAAGATATTTGCTATTTAAAAAAATATATCAGCTGCTCTCCACCCGTACTGTGTATTTTTCTATTGACTTGAAAATTCCTGGTTTTTCACAATTCTGCCAACAAATGTTGATTTGTCTATTTTTAAAATAAAATCTTGAAAATAAATCAAACATTTGATATATTTATTCATCTATATATCTTCATTAATCAGTGTAAATTAACTGACATCACAAGTAGTTCTTGGAAAAAAAAACTAGCTTTCCCCAAATGTACCATATTTATAGTCCGTCCCAGAATGCAACTGCTTGTGCATGAGAAATTGATAACTTGTAACTGCAGTACATGTGTACTGGTCTCGGAGTGGCCAATTATGGACGTTTTGGGTTAAGGATTACTGAGATTGTTGCTTGCACACACACACAGTGATCCTTGTTAAAACAAGATCATATTGAGGTATACTCCATGGAACGAAGAACTGAGAACACCTGGATATGGTCAACTTTTTGTTTACGTGTAGCACGGACCTTAAGCCCGGGAACTGACTGCGTCGTGTGACGGTCGCAAGACTAAACCGCTCTGTGTGTGGTTGCGAGATGTGATGACAGTCTTCTACTCGTCGGCCGACGTTTTTTTTTTTGTGATTTCCCTGTTGAATCACTAAAAAACACCCTTGATCAATGAGTAGAAGACTGTCATCCCTGTCTGGCAATCACACACAAGCAGGGAGCGACATTTTAGTCATGTGACCGTCACATGACGCAGTGAGTGTCCGGCTTTACTCTCTAATGCTGTTCCACTGTTTACCTAGCCCTATTGTTTACCTAGCCCTATTGTTTACCTAGCCCTATTGTTTACCTAGCCCTATTGTTTACCTAGCCCTATTGTTTACCT
>JAOTQE010052560.1:0-20673 GCA_025631205.1 Nesometra sesokonis
GCTCACGATTGGCTATCAGCAGTCACGCTAGGCTGGTCAGGTCATATAACGCTTCAATGGACAACAGATCTTTTGTCGATCGCTATACCAACTTTTCAATATGGTTTCTTAATAAATAAATAAAACAAACAAATAAATAAAAACGTACCATGAGAACGGCAAAGTTGGTGAGATGATCGCAGTGACAGATTTGTCTATCGCTACCGTCCATAGAGCCATTAGCTAAAATACAACCTTCACTTGACCAGCCGCCAACACCATCCAGCTTGAAATCCCAAAATACACAGCTTGTTTCATTGTTGTTCTTAGATACCTGTAATTTAGAAATTAATGTTCAGCTTTGGAAGTTTACCAATACAAGAATTTTTATGTTTGCTTTGCTTAATTTTATGGGTAGAGCGATGAGCTCTCAGATGAGCTAACAAACTAATGCACTTCCTTCACTATTGAGCGTTAAATTCAAGAAAGATAGCGCTCGAATATCTGAAGTAATATTTTAAACCATACTTTATCACCCCCAAGAGACTGGGAGTCTTGCCTTGATAAATTGACAAGTGTAGCCCAAATATTACCCAAGTTGATCGCCCCCGAAACGAGTATGAGGATAGTGGTATATATCCGTTTACCCAGATAAGTACAAATATAACAAGACAAAGTAATCGTAAACGATTACACCCTCGCATATGTTTTGAAGGAGTTTTTTCCCTCTTGTGTTTGTTAATTTGTGTGTTCATTTGTGAACAGACTAAAGCCATAGTTTTCACTCTTTTCCTACTTTCACTGTGATATCTACTAATGATCAGGTCATGCCAGGGAAATACATACTCTATTCAGGGACAAGAAAGGTTATGTTTGGAATTTTAATGACAATAGCTAACAGATAGGACCAGAGTATATCAGTAACTGTCAGGCCTATTTAGTATCTACTTTATTTTTTGTCACTTAAGAGAGGGCAATAGACACAAAATCATAGAATTTAGAATCCAGAATTCATGTGGTACGGCGGACGAGCACCAAACCTCAGGAGGACCTATATAGGGCCTATGGTTGGCTATATTGTTTGAAAATTTGAAGTAAATCGGCCCAATAGCTTTTGAGATATGGATGCAGAAAGACACACAGACAGACAGACAGACAGACGTAACTCATTGCAATACCCTCTCCCCACTTCAGTGGGGTGAGGGTAAAATTATTATGGCTGGGTAATTCCATTTCTTACCGAGGTGTGACTAAATTATGGATATTTTGGCATTTTTCTGCGTATCCACAGACTGCTAAAGTCTCGGTCACACCGCCCGAACTTTGCTGGAGCGTTCCTTTAACGGTAGGGGTATGATTTTTTTCACCGCTCCAAGAACGCTCCAATAAAGTTCTAGCGGTGTGACCGGGTCTTAATGGCCCGGTTAGGCTCGGTCAACCGCCAGAAATTTGCTGGAGCGTTCCTGAAGCGGTGAAAAAAAATCATCTTCCTACCGTTCAAGGAACGCTCCAACAAAGTTCGGGCGGTGTAACCGGGCCTTAACAAAGTCGTTACTGGATGATTGCATTCCCTATCGCGGTGTTATACAGTTGGGTAGATATTGGCATTTGTCGTTTTATACAGGTAAATTCTCCTACTCACAGACTACCACATCACGGTTAACTTGAAGATGTGTAATTCTTTTGAACGTACCTCTGTAGGTATAAATGTTGTTACAACAGGATCAGATAAACCCGACAGTGTGATTCCAGGTACGGACATCGATATTACTTGTCCATTTGGTCTTCGTATTGATGAATTGTATTGACTAGTTGGAAAGAGTGTACTGTCCGTGTAGACAACTGTAATTATTCGGAAACCATCACTACCTGTTGTATATAAATTAATGAAGTCAAGTATTAGATAAATAGATCTTACTTCTAACATCAATTACCATATCTATTATGGGGATGCGTTTTTGGTACCTTTCAATTCTAACTGCGTCAATGTGTTATATAAACAAACATGTTGGTTAATATACAAGTCTGTTGAAGATAAAGTACAACCAGCATATAGGTTCTTTGATTTCATAGTAGATAAGGTATATTTATGGCTTTCTCATCAAAACGAATTGCATTTAGAATAAACACTGAGCTGCTTACAATTATTTAGAAAATTAACTATTAAATTTAACAAAATCCACTCAATTATTAGTAGAAACAATAATATTAGTCAGATTATTTCATCAGTCTGTGTTCATCTATTGTTTGGAAAAACCTTCCTCTAACACTTTCCATTCTCTGTTATCATACCACTAGCCAAGGTTAAATCAGATTTCTTGTGTCTATTCTTCATATTTGTTGATAACCATTTTAAGAGTTCTTTTAAAACTTTTGTGTACACAAACAATCGCATTGTAAATTTCAAAAAATGGTATATTTATTCAGTGGAACAATGAAAATGGTATACTTATTTAGTAGAGCAATGATATTACAATACTTCACACTAAGCCTATGGAAATACTTAGACTAAACGTGTTTCAAGTACCTGATGTGTTGGTAATGATAGCAGTAATTGACGGTGGCAGGTAGATACTAACGGACGCAGCATTGGATAGTTTTCCACCATCGCTATACTCTGTCACATTCCCGATGCTCTTGGTATCAGTTACCTTGTACGAGGCAAATCCAATACCAACGCCACTAAGTTCATTTTTCTTAAGTGTCTGAGCTTGCACTGCAACTTGACTGGTCACAAATTCGTATTTATCGTCTTCTAGATCAACAACCGTCAGTTGTTCTTCGAGAGATTCAACAATTCGACTAGGTGCTTGCGTTTCTTTCTGACTCTCAAGCAACACGTCATCATCAACTTTAAACAGACTAGCAACGGTGTCAACCAACGTGGAAGTTACCTGTTAGAATTCAAGATACGTATATTCACTCTTACCAACATTTGTTATTTGCGAGACACAAGCCAAAAATAAGCTGCTGCCTTGCATATACTATTAACGTCGTAATAACTTGTCAAGTAACACTCTGGTTACTAACTAGTTATCCTTATTTCAAATCAATCCCAACCATATAATAGTCACAAACACACTCGCATTAAAATGCCTTTATGGTGAACTTCAGATATATAAAACTCCAGTAACTTACATCTTGGGACGTTGAATTGACGGCAATAACGTTTTCAATAATGTCCGCCGCGGTATCCAAACTACTTGCAGTTATATTATTTGACGTACTTGTAACGTTGTTAACAGCTGACATTACCACATCAGCATTGTCCTCTGTAACTTCCATCTAAAATTAATTACAATTCTATTGTAAGACAACAATACCAAATTTTCCAAAATTTTGCTAACCAATCAGATAACAGAAGATGATCTCTGACGGCTAAATTTAATAGCTGATTAAATATAATAATGTAGTAGCATTCGTATGAAAAAACATATTTTAGTCACGTGAAACATACAATAAGAAAACAAACTTCTCCTACTACAAAAAACAAATTGCGAAATATATCCCCAACGCACCTTCACGAGCTCACTCGGATCCTCTGTTTTCTTCTCTTTCACTTTTTTTAAAAGGTATAATATAAATCGTCTCCAACAATGTACTTTTATTCTACTTTATTTTACTGTAGGTTAAACTCCCTTATCCCAATCAGTTCCAACACTTGCTTAGTTCAATTGTAATTATCATTATCATAATACGTGAGAGTCAAATAAAATGCATATTCCACTACACAGAACACCTTTTCAACATTACATTCAGTTTTCAGGCCCCGAATGCTGGAATAACCTGCCGAACTACATTCCGTAATTTTTTTTTTATTAAAACTGTAGACGAAACAATTCATATCTACATACAATCATTAATCTAATGCCATTGATATTTCCAATCGATTTTTCTTTTTGTGTATTATATTTAAAAAAAAATCTTTTTTTGGTTTTTGTTTTTTGTTTGATATATGTACTTGTCTTGTTACTTTTTTCTTTCTTGTGCAACCCGTCGCAGGTTATGGCTTTTTGGGTGAGTCTCTCTTAATTAAAATGCACTTTGTTTTGTATTGTGTGGATAGAAAGGAGAACTAAATGTGTAAAGAAAACAAATATTTATAAAACATCTTGTACAATTTAAAAAATTAGAAGAAATATGGGCACTCACTTTGTATATTCTGCTTCATTTTATTCCAACTTTCAACACGGACCTCAACCCACTTTGCAAATGAAAGCAAAGTCACTACTAAATATGAAGTATAAGTCTAACAATAAAGTCCCTAAACACGATTTGTTCAATATAAGGATTGTCAAAAGTAGGAAAAATGACAAAATAAACAAAGTACTGACCTCATTGATCCGTTGAAGTAATTCATCTGTGGTAGCATCTCGTCCACAGTCTTGCAACATCACCTCTTGACATTTAGCAGCCGTCAGACCATCACTTGTACAAGTGCATGTGCCGAGTGGCATACCATCTTTGAAAAAAAACACTCGATTATTCACATCCAGTGTTTCAAGATTATCTGCCATTACATCACTGTTACTGCGTCTTTTCTTTCCAAGTAAGTGGTGTTAAAACCACACATTATGTTTATACTACGGGTGTACATACACACATGCACATCACAAATCAAATATACGATACCACAATAACACAAGAAAATATTATTGCAAATGCAGCAGTGTTGCAATAAAATAATTTAACAATAAATAAATTAGAAGTAGTACAATAAAGAAAAAGAATTGGTAGAAGAAAATAAATCTTTAGAGAAGACCTGAAAACAAATGACGACAACAGTTGTTGCAGAGAAGTAGCTCTTCACATAAGCAAAGATTTATGACTAGCACACTTATTGGAATAGGCTGATGAATCCAGTCACTCAAAACCTGTGTGATATTGTGAGAACTTTACTTTATCATTGTAATAATAAGTTCCCCAGACTCTGCTCTATAGAAATGTTCAGAGATTACTGTATGTACAATGTATTATAAAACGATAGTCGACCTGATCTGCTGGTTTTCCTATTTTCGGTCATTTTTGGCATATCCTACTTATTTCTTCTCTTTAAAAATGTAATATGCCAATGTGTATCTATAAGCTGGTCGGTTCGTGTAAAGACCTGTTTCCATTGGGATTCCGCTATCCATAGTATCAATAATTCTAAATAGAATACCAATGTATGATTGGGATTAGAAGATAAAAAATAGATGTGGTCAAAAGATACAAATACCTGTGTCAAAACACAAGTATGGATGGTACTGAGAAAAACAAAATCAATGAAATAATAAAATCTGGATAGATGGCATTAGAAAAACACAAAGGGATGTTTTTAGAAGACAGGTTTTATTATAATCCGTTATCCATAGTATCAATACTTCTAAACACTAACACCACGATTGGACTTAGAATGAAAATCAATGGTAGAGAGAAAATGATCAATAAAATAATAAATTCTGGGTGGATGGCATTCGAAAAACACAAACGGATGTTTTAGGAGGAAGGTTTATAATCAGTGTGTCGGAAACATGGTATGTCACAAAAAAGATTACTGAAAAACTGAAAGTAGCGCAGCAGGAAATGGAAAGGCGCATGTTAAACATACACATCTTAGACAATGTACCATTCAAGACAGAACAGAGGGGTAAATGATGTCATGAAAGAAAGTAGAGATGGTCAGGCCATGTTAATAAAACAACAGACAACAAATGGACAGTGAATGAATCAATTGAGTTGAGCCAATTGGTGAAGAGGAAGACCAGCCATGTAGAGATGACCTGAAGGAATATTTAGGTAAATGAAAAAAAAAAACAGAGAAACATGATACAAGATATCATGGAAACGCTTAGAGGAGGGTTATGTATGTGAAGTAACGTACCCTGAAGTATATAATTAAATACAAACATTACTGACAAACATCTACAGAACGCTGCAAAATTGAAATGAACATGCACCACTGATTTTCTAGTCAGGAGATCATCGTTATCGTATTAATTTCTAGATGACCATTATATATTAATATAGACTAATTAACCATATACCAATTGAGGTGTGCATTCTTACAATTCACTTTGGATTCTGGGCATAATTCTAAGGATGAAACCGTTTCACCAGTTTCTGCTTCCCTAAAAGTCAATCCATCAATCGTCACTGCATCACAACGCTCTGTAATAAAACATAAGCATAAAATATTGAGTTTATTTCTACCAAGCATTGTTATAAAATACAATAATAATAATATAGTTTTAAGTGCAAATATTCCAAGCACCCTCTTATATTACGTGCGCGCCTTCTAAAATTGTACCCCAAGGAAATACAGACACATTTCAGACAATATTATAATAGTATATCAGATAATAGTTGAAAATTAAAAGTTTCCCTTTGCTTGTCATATCTGAAACTCGAAACATGAACACCCCGATATCCTGGATCCACCCTTGACTGTTACCAATTTACACTGTGGGTAAGATGCCCAATAATGTTTTAATGGCCCATTTTGTTTTGCACTACCTTTAACGCTACTTCTTCAATCTACATAGATAATAAACAATCATTTTATCCTTTAGATCGTTGTATTTGTATATACAATTTATAGTAAACAGTACAATCATGGAAGAAATAACCCATGGACATCTTTGTTTCCTCTCCTTGTGTTTTGGGTGGAGGATTGAAAGTTTCTACCATCTTCAGGATAAGACATTCAGCCGTTGATCCCGAGTTTAACACAGCTTTCAACATATTAATACAACACATGCGATTGTTTCTTTCTCTACAGCTCAATAATACACGATCATTGTTTAGGCGCCCATGAAAGATCATGGAAAGACTAATAAGACCTTTGGAAGTTATTTACAGACCACTGAAAGACTATTGAAAGACCACCATCATTTTCCTATGAGACCGTTGAAAGACTGTTTTGAACCGTTTTAAAAAGTTTGGAGATCACGAATACCACTGAAAGATCAGTCGGGAATCCTGAAAGTCCTCGGAAACCATCCCTCAATCTAGGAATGGGTGACTTTAGTCACCTGCTTACTCTTTTACGCAACTGTACCAGAACTAGATGGCAATGGTGAAGAATCTGTCTTACCTGTACTGAATATAGCAATGGTATCTGATTCAATAAATCCGCCTGATTCAGCCAACTCCGTCAATTCCGCTAATAGAAAGTCGCTGAATTCATTGTACGATTGATTTGAACTCGGTACGTACATATTTACGTCAGCAATCACGCTTCCCGGACTTAAGCCTCGAACTTGAACAAAGAGGTCATTGAAATTTTGTAGACCATCACTTAACTGAAAAAATAATGATATAATTATTTTTGATCGGGTTATTTTTTTATTCAAAAATGGGTTACTTCAATTCCTTGTGTGTGTTTTTGTGACGTGGCATTTGTTAGACATACATTTTTTTTACAAATAAAACACTAGGGTGAACAATAGTGCACTAGGAAAAAAGTTACATAAAAGTAACATAGGCAGCAATATCCAATAATGTAGAGAACTTACAACGAAGACAATTGTTTTACAATTCAAGATATAAATATTCTAGGGATGGTCAGTTTTCTTTTTATTTTAAACTATACTATACTTACGTCCTGTCCGACATACAGACAAGAGAATCCTGCAAACGAATGATCGTGGTATTATAAAACATGATAATGTATAATTGTATGCCTGACACAAAACTTACCAACTTCACAATTATAGCAGATGTGTTTTGAAATTCCTCGGAGGAAGGATCAGAGAAGGCAGAGTTAAATTCAAAATTCAAAAACGTCAAACTCGCCGGTACTGTAAATGCATCTATAAAATCCAAAATAGTAATAAATATAACAATAAATCATGTTAAAAACCAATGGCAATAAGATAAAATTAATTATAATTCATTCTGTGTCAAATCACAAGTTCTGCCAAGATCGGATACGCAGACATACGTAGGATAAACATATCGTGAGCTGTTGCAATTACATCGTGGGGGTGACAGCCAATCTAAACCAAACACATCGAATAGCAATTACACCATTAAGAATTCAAACACAAGTCTATTTTAATCCCAGACACTAACCGTCTCATAAGTTTTAAGTAAAAAAACAGCTAAACACCGCATATTTATAATAAAATTAAGAAATCCACATTCGTAAGAACATCTTAATTTACCTGCAACAACAAGAGCTCCTTCGTCTGATTTCACTGTCACACCCTCATGCGGTGGTACACCAGAAGCCTTGCAATAGTAATAACCTTGGTTCTCAAGACTGACGTCACTAATTCTTAGGTATTCTTCATTTTGAGTTTGAGATGAGAGTTCGACGCCATCTTTGTACCATCGCCAATCAACGGAGTATGTTATATTACAATTGAAACTAGTCACAGCTTGAAGATTAACACTCTGAAAAAGAGGCTCAAGTACTGCCGTTGGTTCACCTAAACATAAATACATTAACAACCATTATAAGTTTAGCGACCTTGAATTGAATTTCACACACTACTTTACTAAACAAAGTGCTACGGTATTGATTTAGCTTATTGTATTTAATATTTGTTTGTTTGGCACTTATCTAGCGTACTGTAGACAAACTATATCCTTTATCACATGTCTTCACATAAACTATAAAATTTATAAAAAAATGAATAAAAAGGTAAACAAAACATCAAAACCGCCAGGACTTCTCCTACAGCAGGGCAGGTAGAGCAAGGTTGAAGTGGGCTTTTTTTCGGTTTTTAATTTGACACGCAAAAAAAGTATATCCGTCTATTGCGTGCTTTTTTTTATGGCGTTTGGTATATTGGGGGCTCAACTGCTCAACATTGACAAGGCAAGTTCACTCAAATTTAGGAAAACTTAATTTAAACTGATAATTCAATATTTAAACATAGGCCTACTATTATGTCATCATTATCATTATTCAATTCAATTTAGATATGTCTAGTCAGTTCATTTAAATATAACAATTCATTTTGTCAATATCTGATATGATATCTGTTATCTGATCATATTGTTTAAAATTTAGTAGAGGGTTTATCAATATCGTAACGTGTGTTGCCTTGGTTATCCTATTGGTTGACAGGTTAATCCGTCTGTCAGTAAGTCTGTAAGCAGACTGCCTTTTTATTGTTAAACAGCATTTAAAATATTCAACTAATGCGCCTAATGCGTTTCATACTTGTGGAGTTAAATGCAATATCATTTTGGATAACGCCATATGCCTGCAAAACTATCAAAATTCTAACATTCCAGTCTAGTCGTTTGGTAAGGACGAAATTTTTTTAAATTTCATTCATTTTCTGTCAATTTAATTTACCTGGTACTACTTCGCACTCGTTTCCAGCATACAGAATGGGACAAAGACATTCGAAATCAGACCCCAATACTACACACGTACCACCATTTAAACACGGCGAATCCGTACAAGCATCTGGAAACAAAAAGTTGGTTTCAACTCTCAGACAAACAACGAAGCGATCGAAGCACATGCAAAACTATTATTTGAGGGATAATTAGTACCTAAGATAGGATTATTCTCACAACTGTAAGCAATGATGTTGTCTAAACATGGTAGTAACTTTCAGTTTATAAGCATAGCATAAATCCTGTAATTGGCGATTTACTTGCCTTTATAGATGTATATGAAATAAAATAAATGAAAAACAATGAGAAGATCACAGCAAAACATCAGCTGAAGACGGATGTAGTACATCTAAAAATAGTGTAGAAGTATAAATTGTTATTTCTGTTAAATAAAAAAAACATGTATATGTCGTCTGACCAATGACACATCTATATGGTATACCACATAAGATACTTCTTGTTAACAAATTGGCCTTTAAAGTGCTGGGTCAAAACCTGACACACCTATAATCGGTTAGGCAATAATCAGGGCGGATTTAAGGAGGGCGCATTTGCGGGGTTTAAAAGTCTTTGGTTTTCTGAAATACTTGTTTTCAAGGATTTAAATTTATTTGAAAATGACCATAAAATCATCAAAATTAAGTTTGAATTTGACGCAGACGCGGATCCAAGGAGTGGGATAGGGCAACTCGACCCAGTATTTAACAACCCCCCACCCACCAAAAAAAAAAATGCCTTGGACGAATATTAATTGAACTTGAAAAAAAGAAGTCATTGTTTGAAATACATCTGTAAAAATTGCCCCTCAGATACCCATAAAACGAATCTTGTTTGAAAATTGTAAAGGACACTAGACCCCTAACAACAAAACGAAATCTGGCACCGTGTCCCTTCTATCAGGCATTTGGTCCCTTTATCCAGCTTTGCCCTTTTTCCATCTCATTTCAACTTCATGTATTATATTATTGTCAACGTTTTTATCATTTTGAAATTACTACATAATTATTGTAATTATGTTACCAATATTAAAGTGATTTGGAATAAAGATATTTGAACTTGACTAAAGGGTCACGGCATGTTATGCAGCAGGTACTGACTTGTATTCGCGCTCTTCTATCAGGGGCGAGAACACCTTCTCAACCATTTTCGGACACATTTTACATGGTATGCCACAAGCCGAATGCTAACGAAATAACTAGTCTTACCTCCTACTTTGATTTGAAATTCGCAAGTGGCGTTGTTTCCTGACTGGTCAACTCCCTTATACGTGACAATATACTCTCCTACGGTGAATGCATTTCCAGAATTTCTTGAAGAGCTTAACTGCACCGCTTCTCCAGAATTATCAGTATACTCTGGATCTGACCACGTGACGTTTACTCCAGAGGACGAGGTAGATACCGCGATAATATCATCAGGACACTTTAAGACCGGTGCCTCTTTATCTATGATAATAATATTTTAAAGTATGCTGAATTATGTAATGTTTTTTTCTAGTCGGACAAATTTGGTATATCAAATTTGGTAAATCAACGTCGTAATGTTGTTGTATATGCGATTCAACTGTCTTTTATTTTTTTTATTTGCAAATAGAGTAAATTTGAATTGTATTCAAATTTGGGCATGATATTTGTTATTTTGTCCATATTTGCTCTAAGCTCTAAAGATATAGGACTACTTAGATTTAACCAACAGATGTATATATTATTTTTTTTAGATAAATGGTAAATACATGGATGAATGTAATTATTAACAATAGCCAATTGGGGAAATATATGACCCTCATTAATGATTTAGAACTTCAGTATAATTTTATTTTTAAACATTTTTATGACAATTAGATGCATGAAAATCCTCGAGATGTCATAACCACGTTTATAATTAAAAAAAAAACATTTAGAAGAAAACAGGAACTTTAATATGGTACAAATTTCTATGGATAAATCTATAGAACAATTAGCTGTGGACCTACCATATGGAATTTCACAACATTTGGACAATGCGATAATGCCAAAATTCATGATGCAAATTGAGTCCAAAATCAAAAGTGGGTCTATTGCTCAAATTACACAGTGTAAATTTTGAAAGGGTTGTGCTTGAAAACCAAAATCACATTACAAACATACATAATTGGAAAGAACAGCCAAATCCACATTAGAACAGGTATATTTTAACATAACCTCTAATACGGTTTTCAAACACAACCCTTTTGAAATCTGTAATTTTCATATTCTTAAGCATTGTGTAATATGAGTGGTAGACCCACTTTTTGATTTAATGCCTAGTTTTGAAAGTGTTTTTCAGCATTATTTCATTGTCCAAATGTTGTGAAATTTTGTCAGTTAGGTCAGGTTAGTTAATTGTTCTATAGATGTATCCATTGAAATTTTAATCCCGGAATTTCCCTTTACTATTTTCAACTAAACATTTAAAACATTTAAATTACCTGTAATAGTAACATTGAATGTACATTTGGCGGTGTTATTACTGCCATCACGGGCAACGTATTCAACGAGAGTAGTTCCTATTCCAAATGAACTTCCTGGATTGGCCGAAGTTGTAAATGACACTTGACCAGAATTATCATTAACCTCTGGATCCATCCAAGAGACTTGTGCAGTAGCCAACATCAACTCTGTCTCTTGAACGATATCATTTGGACACGTCTTAAATACAGGATTCTGATTGTCTATACAGATACAAGAATACATGGAATATTCTATTATCCAATAGTGTGTTTTACAAAGTTGCTATTTTCTATATTGAATAAGATAGATTCTAATTGACGTTTGCTTTAATCTGAACGAAAAGACGATTGAACGTTCATAAAGCAAGCCCGTGCGCTGGATATTTTTTAACTTCTTGGAGCAGAGACAATTTATATTGCAGTGTGAGTTGTGTCTTTGTGGTAAAAAATGTAAAAAATAATAGTAATTAGAGCAATGCTTAAGTGCTTTCACCACATACATATCTTGCTTACCTTTGATATTTATCGTAAAAGAGCAGGTTTTCATGTTCCCAAAAACGTCTGTAACCACATAGTCTACAGTCGTCATGCCAATAGAAAACTCTTCTCCTGAATGGTTGTAATGGCTACCAGATCCGGATATTGTTACCTCAAATAAAGTATCTGTGTTGTCTGTGACGTTGAATGACCAGCTGACGACGGCTGAAAACGTCCCATTAGCAGCAAAAACATCAATATTACTGGGACACAAAACAGTTGGCTCTTCTTTATCTATACGTAATTTCAACAAATATTGTTATTCTATTTACAGATAAAATTATATAACCCCTCTCAAAACATGTGTTATTTAAACTCTTGTTAAAACTATGCAAATAGATGAAATTTGGTAAATTAACTGATATGAAATATTATATAATAATATATCGTGCAATACATAAAATATATATGCTAACCCCTAAGACAGGAGAAGCAAAGTTGCTGATAGCTGCAGATGATAAAGGAATTCAGGAAAACCGGAAACACTAAAAAAGAGTATGTACATCATGCAAATGTTGCTTATGCAGTACAGACTGTCTTTACCGTATAAGCACCTTCAGCCACAACCACCGTCACCACTGTTCATAACAAGCTGATGTAAATCCATGCTCAAACCTGACCAACGGATCCTTACTGCCTACCAACTTTATTTTTTGCACTATGCTTATACATTTTATAGTTGTTTTACAAAACTACACAACTAAAACAATCGTATTTCAAGATAGCGACAAACATATATAGTATAAAAAAAATTATACTGCTACTATGGTTTACAGCGAAATTAAACAAACCAACAGTAATTAAATCGTAATCCACAAGTATTGGTTCTCAACTTCTTACCCTCATCATGATGAGTTGTAGAACCTCATCACTTATACTGATAGAATGAAGTGCAGTGCTACATTGTAATTACATAAACATTACGTACTTACGTTAAGGTTTAAAAACATACTGAACAACACATCTAGATGTTCTTTCAGAATGTCCTCATAATTAGATTTATAAGCACAGTTCTTTTGAAGAAGACGTGAGAAAGACAAATTAAACTTAGCAAACAAAAGACACAAAAAGCGACGACAATAACAAACACTGACTTACTTTAATTCGCGAAATGATTTTAAAAACGACGAAATGGAACAAAACTTGGCATTGAGACACAAACAGGAAAGTTGTAGCTTTATAACGTTTATATATGCGATCATTACACTACTATTTAATGTAGAAGATACACATTAAAATGCTGTCATCCTCTATTAATACTTACGTTAATGTGATAGAGCGTTTTGAAATTGTTGTAATATATCATTAATGAAAATATTCCATACACATTTTGTTCTCAACTAGATGACAATGATTTCTAAAACACAATCTACCCAAAACTATTACCACGTAAGAACGCATAACAATAACATTTGTTTGGTATGTCACCTCTAAACTGATGGTTGAAGTATCTCATGTCACCAGTCGATATTAGTTATATTTGCCACCTTAATCCTGGTACAGCATCCATCCACTGATTTCCACTAAATTATGTGCGTGAAACAAGTTTTCTGGGCATGAGTTGCATCTTCCTTACTATTAGTGTCTTTTGCATGAAACCGTCAATGTTGGACCGGATAATATTTTCAACGAATTATTAGCTGTAATTTTTCAAATTTAAAGTTGCATTGAAATCGGACATATTTTAATGATAACCAACTATAGGAGGTTTTAAAACAACTGAAATTTTAGGTCTCCGAAAACTACCCTACCTACTACTAGCTAGATTAAGAAAGAAAACCTTTATAAAACAAACTCATTGTTTTATGTATCGTGGACTTTGATCATAATCGATTATTCAATGATGTTTTGCTTTGTTTCACTCGCCATTGAAACTACATCATTAACATTTTGATTATAATAATAACCATTCACATAAAACAATTGCAATTTGTTTTATAATATATTGTAATCTTTTTAGCACAATATTGTATTATTAAATTAACCGGCACACAAATAAGTTGATAAAAACATAAATAAGTTTTGCTTAAAATGGTCAGACAAGGAGCAATGCAATGCTGTAGTGATTGAGTTCGCTTAGTACACTGTTTTTAGAAGTAGAGAAAATGAATAAGAAGAATTCATTTAAAGCTGTAACATTAACATTATGCAACACTGCTTAGACTATATTTCCAGTGTTTTTTTTTAAATAATATTTGATGTTTTCATTTTTTGAAGATGACCATGGAGGAGAAACAGGTTTATTAATAAGTTCTTTATTATACTTCGTATTTAATTTTGTTAAAAATTATAAATTTGATCCAGTATCAAATGTTGTGAGATTTACTGTTGTATGATCCAAACAAGTCAAGATTGCATTGAGATAGAGATTACTTACAAGGTTTTGTACCGTACTTTATGTTTTGCTTATTTTCAACACGGCACAATCATAAGTGACGATATGATGATCGTGGACGGTGGTGAGACGGTGGTAGGACGGTGGTAAAGGTAGCTTGAGGAAAGAAGATATTGTGAAGTTATCTCTTGGTGATATGACACACGCGGAGTGTGCGAGGTCGGTCTCTTTGAGAATGTAGTCATCAATTTGTGGTAGTTCATAAGCTACATTTACCAAATTTGAAAATAATTCCATCTTCTTACAATCTTGACTTTTTTTATCATACAGAAGAAAATCTTCACACAACATAGTTATTTAAAATTTTTTGGTTGAATTATTTTTTATAAAGTTGCGATATCAACGTGAGCAAGTCTTCTTTACGTAATCTTGAAAAACGATTGAAGAAATCTAAAAAAAATCACAGACTGATGTAAGTAGAAACACGACACACTGTATGAGATAAATAATTCCGGTTGATAGAAGGCGACGATGAAGAAACTATAGAATAAGGTAAACGTGATTGAAGTAATTAGTACTGAATATAGATCTAGCTAATACGGGTTGTTAATATTGTCTACGCAACTACGCAATTTAAATGTTAACTTCTAGTAGGGTTTTGAACATCAAAAGTACGTTTGAATAAGTGTGTGAGTAACAGAAATTTCAGTAGACAGAACCGTCGTCGTCATCAATATCGTCGTCATCATAATTGTATGTGTTATCTAAAGCTTACCATACACGGTTACAAAGAACACACATTCATCAGAATTTCCATATATATCCTCAGCTTCACACGTTACTAGCTGTCGTTCTACCGGCCAGATGACCTCAAACCTGTCACCAGATTGTCTGCTACAATTCCATGTGACATTGCCGGAATTGTCACTTACTGATACATTCCACTGAATGGTTGAGTACGATTTTCCTGGATCAGTTAATGCCATGTCGAAGTCTTCCGGGCATTCTAACATAGGTGCATGCGTATCTAAATTGAAATATGTAAATATTTTAATGAACATTCATTTTTTATGTTAGAGTTATGATTAAAAATTAAAAATTAATTACAAATTTGCGTTTGAAATTTAAACTGGTTATACAGTATTTACATCTCTTTAAAATTCGCAAAAGAGCACCCATCTCAAAATAATTGTGAGGATGTGGGTGAGTTCAGACACTGCCGACTTCTTCCATGTTTTAGCTGCTTTCAGTGACAAATATTCTGTCACTGGATATGGAGGTGGTGGCTATAGTCACCCTATTTACATCATCCGTCCACCACTGACAAGTGCTTAACGTACGTGACAACCGTAAAGGCGTTTTAGCAACGCAGAGTGTTTTTGTGTATAGCACATTCAGCAACAACGCTCGTCTGATGATTCAGTCACGGAATATTTCAATCCAAATCCCTTGACCTACCTACCGGAGCTTTGTCACTGGACCCCAGCGGGGTCCTATGCCACTCCAACTATATAATTATTACTCTTGGTTAACACCCTTAATTATATTCTGCGACCACCTCTTTGAGTTTAGTTGACAGTGAATCTGAATAAATAGCTAACAATTACTAAATATGACCCTTTATAACATTATGCAAACTTACCTCTGACAGTGATCGCAAAATTACAATCATTAGTGTTCCCAAATATGTCGGCAACTTCATAGGTTAAAGCTACCGTACCAACAGAAAATGCTTCTCCGGATTCATTGTACTCTTTTCCGGAGCCAGACACTGTCACAGGGTATAAATTGTCAGTATTATCAGTGACGTTGAATGACCAATTCACCACTGCTACAGATGAACCTTCATCAGTTGGAGCATCAATATTGATGGGACAGGAAATACTTGGAAGTTCAAGATCTATAAAAAATACAAATAAGAAATTATACGTATAATAAATAGAAGAAAACATTTAAAAACATAAATACCAATTTGTTGATCAACATGCAGACTCACTTACCATATACTTTTATATAGAACCCACATTCAGCAGTATTCCCGTTTTCATCCTCTGCTTCACATGTTACGTTTTGTCGTTTCACTGGCCAGATTGCGTCAAACTTGTCACCAGATTGTCTGCTACAATTCCATGTGACATTACCTGAATTATCGCTTACTGATACATTCCACTGAATGGTTGAGTACGATTTTCCTGGATCAGTTACAGCCATATCAAAGTCGTCAGGACATTCTAACATAGGTGGGGCAGCATCTGTAAAACACACACAATATCAAAAATGTATTAACTTATTTTGATCTCCTGTAGTTGTTTTTGACACATTATAATACATTATGTCGTTAGGCTACAAAAATATTAAAATATAAACATACCTCTAACAGTGATGGCAAACGAACAATTATTGCTGTTTCCAAATATGTCTGCAACTTCATAGGTTAAAGTTATCGTGCCAACAGGAAATGCTTCTCCGGATTCATTGTATTCTTTACCGGAGCCAGACACCGTCACAGGGTACAAATTGTCTGTATTATCAGTGACGTTGTATGACCAATTCACCACTGCTATAGATGAACCTTCATCAGTTTGAGCATCAATGTTGTTCGGACAGGATATACTTGAGGGTTCTAGATCTAAACAGATACAAATAAAAAAATATGAATGAATATACTTGCGTAATTCTAGCACTACATTTTGGATGTTGATATAAACATCATAAATTTTCCCATACATTAGGTTTCCTTATGGGCGTTCTTGCGATTTCAAACCCACGATCATTTAAATGTTAAAAATAGTAAAATACCATATATCCCCTATCTCGGTAAATAATAGAAAAGCCAGTTGGGTATCAAAATACTCAAACCATGCATATTTATATTAATTGTAATGGATATTGTTGAAAAAATAACGGGAAGTTGTGATTTTACATTCGATACACAATTTAACTGAACACATATCTTGCCAACCAATGTTCATATTGGAATTTCGGTTGATGGAAGGCGAGGATGAAGAAATTATAGAATAAGGTAAACCTTATTGAAGTGATTAGCATTGAGTATAGATCTAGCTAATATGAGTTGTTGATATTGTCTACTATTAAAAATTATACAATTTAAATGCTGACTTCCAGTAGGCTTTTGAACAACACAAAGTATGTTTGATTAATTGTGGGTCACAGACATTTCCGTAGACGTAATCATCATCAATAGCGTCATCATAATTGTATGGTCTATACAGCTTACCATACACGGTTACAAAGAACACACATTCATCAGAATTGCCATATATATCTTCAGCTTCACACGTTACTATCTGTCGTTCTACCGGCCAGATGACCTCAAACCTGTCACCAGATTGTCTGCTACAATTCCATGTGACATTGCCAGAATTGTCGCTTACTGACACATTCCACTGAACCGTTGAGTACGATTTTCCTGGATCAGTTAATGCCATGTCGAAGTCATCCGGGCATTCTAACATAGGTGCATGCGTATCTAAATTGGAAGATGTAAATATTTTAATGCACATTCATTTTTATGATAGAGTTATGATAGTATCGGATAGGCGCATTAAAAATTTACGTTTTAAATTCCTGCCATAATTCTCTTCGGCTGAACTCGAGAAATGCTCATTCGACCGTGGTATCACCCGCCATAGAACACCGGTAAAGAGTGGGTATGAATTCAATATAGGATTACCGATAGAATCAGCTCAAGCAATCTAATTTGATCCGAAATACCAGTTATCATTCACCAATCCGTAAACTTTATTAAATTCATTGATAAAATGTATGTTCATTGATCGTAAAAACATAAACTGAGACCCGAAACAAATCTGTGTCTGTGAGTTCAGACGCTGCAGACTTCTTCTGTTGTTTGGTCACTATTAGCTGCTTTCAGTGACAATTCTTTCTCTGGATATGAACGTGGTGGCTATAGCTACCCTATTCACATCCTCGGTCCGCCACTGACAGATTCTTAACGTACTTGACAACCATAAAGTCGTTTTAGCGACGCAGAGTCTTTGTGTGTCTTGTATAACATCCTCAGCAACAACGCTCTTCTGACAATTCACTCACTGAATATTTCAAACCAAATTCCTTGACCCACCCACCGGAGCTTTGTCACTGGACTCCAGCGGTGGTCATACGCCACCCCAACCATAGGACTTTGACTCTTGGGCAACACCCTTAAATTTATTCTGCAACCGCCCCTGTGAGTTGACAGTGACGTTGAGTGAATAGTTAGCAATTACTAGAGATGACCATTCATATCAACATTATGTAAACTTACCTCTGACAGTGATCGTAAAAGAACAATTATTAGTGTTCCCAAATATGTCGGAAACTTCATAGGTTAAAGTTATCGTACCAACAGAAAATGCTTCTCCAGCTTCATTGTACTCTTTACCGGAGCCAGACACCGTCACGGGGTATAAATTGTCAGTATTATCAGTGACGTTGAATGACCACTTCACCACTGCAACCGATGAACCTTCATCAGTTGGAGCATCAATATTGCTGGGACAAAAAATACTTGGAAGTTCGAGATCTAGAAAAATACAAATAAGAAAATGTACATAGAATAATCAGAGAAAACATTTAAAAACATAAATAAAAATTTGTTGGTCAACATACAAATTCACTTACCATATACTTTTATATAGAACCCACATTCAGCAGTATTGCCATGTTCATCCTCTGCTTCACAAGTTACGTTTTGTCGTTCCACTGGCCAGATGGCGTTAAACTTGTCACCAGATTGTCTGCTACAATTCCATATGACATTACCCGAGTTGTCACTTACTGATACATTCCACTGAACGGTTGAGTACGATTTTCCTGGATGAGTTACAGCCATATCGACGTCGTCAGGACATTCTAACATAGGTGGAGCAGCATCTGTAAAACACACACCATATCAATAATGTATTAACTTATTTCGACCTCCTTTAGTTGTTTATAATAACTTATAATACATTAGGTCGCTAGGCTACAAAAATATTAAAATATATAAACATACCTCTAACAGTGATGGCAAACGAACAATTATTGCTGTTCCCAAATATGTCGGAAACTTCATATGTTAAAGTTATCGTGCCAACAGGAAATATTTCTCCGGATTCATTGTACTCTTTAGCGGAACCAGACACCGTCACTGGGTATAAATTGTCAGTATTATCAGTGACGTTGAATGACCAATTCACCACTGCAACAGATGAACCTTCATCAGTTGGAGCATCAATATTGCTGGGACAGGAAATGCTTGGAAGTTGTAGATCTAAACAAATACAAATTAAGAAAAATGAATGAATATACTTCCGTCGTTCTAGCACTACATCTATAATGTTGATATCAACATTATAAATCTTCCCATACATTATGTTTCCCTATGGGCGTTCCTGCAGTTTTAAACCCACGATCATTTAAATGTTAAAAATAGTAAAATACCATATAGGCTAGCAGATTTAGAGGTTTGAGTCAAACAAATTGCAAAAGTTTGTTTTTTTGCTGATTCTAGTTCATCATGTAGTACTGAATGACATATCCAAAATGGGACGCTAGTTTCAACCCAGAACCCACCTAATTTGCATAAATATGCAAATTAGCTATCACCATTACGAAAATTCTAATTTTCTTAATTTTTTCTGTACTTAGTCATTTAAATTTTATAAATAAAGTGTTCTAACCTATGTTTTAATGGGCAGAGGATATTATCATAATGCATTTAATTAAAGTTAATTATACAAATGAGCTACAGCCATTACGAAAAATCACATTTTCTGGTTTATTTATAGATCTAGTCACTTAATTGTCATAATCAATGTTTTCAAACCTATGTTTTTATGGTCAGAGAATATCATTATCATATTGTTGATTTACAATTATGCATATAATTAATATAATTTGACTGATGACTTATGCTGAATGCTGACAGGTCACGTTTGGCACAATCCTTATACCGTAGTCGGGGACGTCCAATCGGGCGAGGAGCACCTTTGAGTTCACCGTACAGAATGGC
>JAOTQE010052571.1:0-20671 GCA_025631205.1 Nesometra sesokonis
CCAGTCAGTGTGTGATGTGGACATATACCCTGGTATAAGCCCACTAACCTTGAACATGGAATCCCAGTCAGTGTGTGTTGTGGACATATACCCTAGTATAAGCCCACTAACCTTGAACATGGAATCTCTTTCAGTGTGTTATGTAGACATACACTTGAATAAGCCCACTAACGGTAAACATGAATCACAGTTTTTTGGTGGGCTTGTACCTCGGGTTTTAAAAAGAGCTTAAATTTAATCAAGACAGATTGAGAAATTTACAATGCTATTACACCGACCAACTGCACCTTATTTGACTTATTAAATTAGGCATTCATTTAGACCACCTGGACAATTGCCTTCCCAATTAATGCCACAGTCGAATGTTTAAAGGGTTTGGTTGGTCATATGACAGTGAAGCATGGACTACATTCACTACTGTATACGAATAGACTGTTAAGAATGCAATACCCCTGTTTGCCAACTATTATAATTAGACATACATTGGAAGTCAGACCACTTGGACAATTCCAGTAGTTGAATGTTTGATTGATGATCTGTTTGAGGTATATAAATAGAATACAGTAAAAATGGTATACAATAGAATAGGTGAACGTCTGTGTGAACACCTGTGGAATGTGTGGATTTTAGAGAAACAAATGGTTAATTGAAAGTACACACTCTATGAACATAGGGGAAGACTTGGCAATATAAAGGAATTAATGATGCATGACAACACAATGTGCAACAAAAGGGCAGGGGGACCAACCTTACCACCGCACAACCAACCGACCAATAGAAGTGAAATATAAAGATGCCTGGACACATCTAAAAACAATAAGGCTGAACTAGTCAATCAAAGAACTGATTGTCAAACTAATCCAACTGTTTGCTAATTACGTATTAGTATGCACATTACTGGTATTAGCTGGATGGCTGTCAGTCACCCATTATAATTTCACTACTCATCTACATTGTCACCACCAGCTACCACCACTGATACTACCATGACCATCAATACTACAATCAACCACTGTTACCACCTCTTATACTACTGCCACCAACCACCAGTACCACTGCGATCAATACTACCACTTCCATCAATACCGCCACTGCCACTAATACTACGAACACCAATATACCACCACCACCAAATCCTACTACCATAATCACTACCACCTACCACCATACCAATACAACTTCCACCACTAATACCACCACCACACCATTAATACTTCCTCTGCCCCCAATATTACTGCCACAATTAATACTACCACCCCACCACTAATACTACCAACACCACCAATACTATCACCACTACTATTACCACCACTGCAACCAATACCATCATCAATACTACCATACCACTACCACCACCAATATAACCACTACCACCAATACCACATACACATATGTACCACAGGTGTTCGCACAGATGTGTCACAGATGTACCACAGGTGTTCACCACAGGTGTTTATACCTGATGTACCACAGGTGTTCACACAGATGTACCACAGGAGTTCACACAGATATACCACTGGTGTTTCACTCAGATGTATCACAGGTGTTCACACAATTACCACAGGTGTACACACAGATGTGGCCTTACAACAGGTGGTCGGTCACACATGGATCACAGGTGTTCACACATATGTACCATAGTGTTAACACAGATGTACCACAGGTGTACACACATATATACCACAGGTGTTCATACATGTACCACAGGTGTACATACATGTATGAAAGGTGTTCACATATGTACACACAGGTGTTCATACACATATGTTCATACACATACACATATGTACCACAGGTGTTCGCACAGATGTGTCACAGATGTACCACAGGTGTTCACACAGGTGTTCACACAGATGTACCACAGGCTTTCGCACAGATGTACCACAGGTGTTTCACTCAGATGTATCACAGGTGTTCACACAATTACCACAGGTGTACACACAGATGTGGCCTTACCACAGGTGGTCGGTCACACATGGATCACAGGTGTTCACACATATGTACCATAGTGTTCACACAGATATACCACAGGTGTACATACATATATACCACAGGTGTTCATACATGTACCACAGGTGTACATACATGTATGAAAGGTGTTCAAATATGTACACACAGGTGTTCATACACATATGTTCATACACATACACATGTACCACAGGTGTTCACACAGATGTGTCACAGATGTACCACAGGTGTTCACACAGATGTACCACAGGTTTTCGCACAGATGTACAACAGGTGTTCATACCTGATGTACCACAGGTATTCACACAGATGTACCACAGGTTTTGCACTCAGATGTACCAAAGGTGTTCAGACAAATACCACAGATGTATACACAGATGTACCACAGGTGTACACACATATGTAGGCCCTACCACAGGTGTTCACAAATGGATCACAGGTGTTCACACAGATGTTCCACAGGTGTACACAGATATATAACAGGTGTACACACAGATATACCACAGGTGCTCATACCATGTATCACAGGTGTTCATACATGTACCACAGGTGTACACACAGATGTGGCCTTACCACAGTTGGTCTACATGTATCAAAGGTGTTCACATATGTAATGCAGGTGTTCATACCAAGGATGTTTCATATGCACCGCAGGTGTTCACACAAATGATCCCCTACTCTACTGTTGTACACCATATTTTTTTACTGTTTATCTAATTATAATATTAGCCCAGCAGTTGCATTCCATCCTTATCATTTGGCACAGTGTTCATATAGGTATCTCATAGGTCATAATTCAGGTAGCCATTTGTACACCTTTGTCAAACATCCAATTCAAAGTTGTTATAATATTGCAGTTATTTCATCCATGTCTTCATAAATTAAAGCTGTTTTTATGACATTTATTGGTCATTCTATTGGTCGGTTTATCAGTCGGCCCTGTTTAAGTTTTATTATTATAAGAATACTGACCCTGATATAAGCCCACTTAATTTGACATGCTATTTTAGTGTGTGATGTGTAAATACACACCAGTATACCACTAACCCTGAACATGGAATCCCAATAAATTTTAGGTGGGCTTATACCCAAGATTATAAAATGTGTTGACTAACTTCACTTATGTTGCATGAGAGTCAGTATGGTAATTTTAGGTTTTGTAACCATTATTGTAATTCAGGTAAAAGACACATGACAAACATTTTGAGACCAATATCCATCTTTATTGACATTCTTGTCTACTACATTATTTTACAATGCATTGTACACAACATCAATCTGATGAATGTGTAGAGTTCTAACAGTAACCCTATTAATTTATAGTACGAGTAAAATGAAACTCAACAAGTATCATGGTACCATGAGGCTCAGTAGGGTGTGATATGAATCAACTCTTGAAGCTGGTACCAGGCTATCGCCCTCGCTTGATACAAACCCCTCGACTAGATAATTCGTATACACCCAACCACACCTACTGTAATAACTAATAATACGCTGCATACGTTACTCTTAATTCATGACTCTGAAAATACCCTAAGTCTGGTCCTCTTAAATAATATGAAACAATAAAATAACATACTATTATGGTAATTATGTACAAAAATGACACAATAAATATTTACCTTCATAAGGTACTTTGGTCAAATTATAAAAACTGAGAAAACATTGTCTACCTCTACAAAATACACGGTTTGTTTGTTTATTGTTTTTGTTTATACAGTACCTCAACCTGAAAATGAAAACTGTTATGATTCTTGATCATGTCATTCTTAGGCATACGAGTTTATGTCAAGATCTCTTCATATACTACCTCCAGTTAGAGGCACATATTTAGGAAGTTGGAATTGGGACTACATGCTGAACTCTTTATCAAATCCCACATGTACAGCCTTGTTGTAGTATAAACATTGGCCTAAACCTTTCTAGTGTAAAACAGTGATACACCACGGTGCCTACATTTAGCCACCGTGGCCTGTTTTATGTCTATAGGCCGATTTACTATGTTTTACCACAAAAATATTACCCCACTTTTGTAGGAATACAGGATAAAAACGGCAAACACAAGAAGTTATTTAATTTTAGCAGAACTCCAGCTCATGTAGGGAGGTTTGTCCAAATCCACAACCCCCCTCTAAAAATGGGTATGAGTTACTGGAACAAACATCTAGGAATATATGGAATACCTTATAAAATACCTACTATAATGTTGCAGCTAAACATTTAATATTTGTACCCATTTATACTCCAGGAGAGGCGCAACATGGAGATAGTCTTCCTCAAGAACACAAGCAATTGATCAGCCCGAGTTTTAAACTCTTGGCTTCATATTGGGCATCTGAACCACAACAGATGTGCCCTTCCTCCATAAACACTGATATAAAAATATGGATTCATTCATACCAATAACAGTAACAAGAAACATAAAGGTACACAATGGTAAACCTGCCAACTCTCATGCATATTGCGCGAGTCTTATGCATTGGAACCTATTTATCTCACACATAGATAATTTTTCTCACTCATTAGAAAAAATGTCACGCATAGACAGTCTTGCAAATAGTTTTTCTCATGTATGAGACAATATGGAGAAAAACACTGTTAAAACAGGCACTAAAGTTCTGAAATCAGTCCAAAAATGGGCATATGAAATTTTTTTTGCTTGTCAGATCGAATTTGGGATTGTCTTATGCATTGGCGGCAAAAAAGTTGGCAGGTATACAATGACATAAATAGTACAATGTGGTATTAACTGACTGAACTAAAGAATAGCCAAAGAAAGTTTAATAACAAAAAAACTATTAATTAACATGAAAGTTCATCTCTGTTGGTAATATAGTTTAGAAAACAAAATTTATCATACCTGGGATTTTCAGTTGTAAGTACTACAACCATCATCAGCAGATTATATGGCAACATTCCATGACTTCCTTGACCTGTGACATCCAAACTGAATCATAGAATCTTGGAATTTATAGCGGTCCCCACGAACGGGGATTCGTTTTTAACGTTACATGTCAAGAAGGTCGTGGACTCGTTGCCAGATTAGTCTTCTGATGAAGGTTGTAGGCAAACAACTTAAAATTCCAATTATGATAAATTTTGTTTTTCGATCAAAAGTTCAACTTTTCTCAAAAAAACTATTTTCATTATGGTCCTCAGATACAAAATATAACACTGATATTGCATTATTTACAAGCCTTAGGTTTAAAAATGTATTAAAAAAATACATTCTACAAAATTAGATATTTTTTGTAAATACAGTATATAAAATTTAACATGATATTTGAATTGACTTAAAATATATATTTGGTATATGCGAGACAAAATGTTGCAATATATAATATTATATTCTACATAAAACATTTAAACTGCACTGATTGGTTAAAAGAGCGCCATGTGATTTAAAATATTTTTACTATTCCAGCAAGCTGACGTTACTTTGCGAAATAGTACTTTTTAATCAAAGTGATGTCACTTTTATGACGTCACTTTGCGGTATAGTACTAAAATTCTATTTGACAAAATGACGTCACTGACAATTGTAATGTTTACACAGTAACAAGCGCTTGGCTAGGCCTAGGCCCACTTCTGTACTACTACTAGTCTAGGGCCTAGGCATTCCGATCTAGACGAATCAATTCAGTAAACAGTGGAATCACAAAAATAAATAAACATTGTATATCCGTTTTCCGAAAATTCTGTGGAGATTGTGGAGTGAATTTTGAAGATGTAGGCCAGGGCCTACCTAGTAGTGTATTCGCATCTCGATCATGACCTCCCCAGCACTAGAGTATACGGAGAAAGGTACGCTAGTAAGCCCTTTGACTTTGAGGTGTTTGATGTAGAATATAAAACAAATATACGTTGCCTAATTTCGAATTGCTGGTTAAAACTATTGGCCTCGGGGCCTCAATAGTACTATTCACTTCGAGGTTGTACCCCTCAGTGAATAGTACTATTTCGAGGCACTTCTGCCCATAGTTTTAACCAGCAACTCTCAAGGCCATGTATATTTGTAGAGTATAGTGTAATACATTGTATAATTTATATTGCCATGAGGTATTCTAAATTTGCACTACTTTGTCTTGTATTATATCCATGTGTATCACAGATATGTGTAAAACCAGGGATGTAATTATGCTAGGAGGAGGTGGGCGGATTCACCCAAAGTATTTTCCACCCACCCTAACTATAAAGGCCTTCCACCCAGTCAAATTTTAACCTACCACCCACCCTAAGCCTCTAAAAAGATAAAAATACTGTTTTTAATAATTTTACCATCCACCCTTACATTGTTGCCACTCACCCTTGGATTTTCTAGCTACATCCTTAAAAACGTTTATTAAAATATTCACAGGAAAAGCTTTGACTGTACTACTACTCTAATGTTGCATTACTTTGTCTTGGATTGTAATCATGTGTTTAAAGTGTTTGTTAAAATACTCACAGGGAAAGCTTTATTAATAATAATACTGAGCATACAAAGATTAATGAATTCCATGTAATCATGTGGGTTGTTACATTAGTTTCAATCTACAATTTGTTCACCTCAGCCCATTTTTACAAATAATTCAATATTCTAATTTGAAATGTAGGTTATAATAAATGCTATACTATAAACATTCAAGTTTGGTCCATCTGGCCATATTATATTATCATCATTTTCTTAGCACTTTGGTAATAGTACATACTTGTACAACATTAAACAACAGTACAAAAGTAAATCAATCAGGCACAATTAGCTGAATGAAAAAAAAAATAACAGTAAAAAGTAACCAAAAATGTGGCAGAGGCAAGCCAATGGTATAAGTTGCAAAGTTGGTATTCCACAATAGGCAGAAACACAGAATGTTCATTTTTTTCATTTTGTTTTATTTAATGAACATTCAATTTAAACATTTAACTTTCATATGAGTGCGAGTTGTATGGCTGAGTGGTTTAGACACGGGAACTGTGAACCATACCAAAAACAACAGCATGGGTCAAGGCCCGCTTGTACCATGGTTCTGGTGGTGTAACAAGTTTTCTCGGATAAGAACTATAAACCATAGGTCCAGTGTATACAAACGGCTCGTGTGCACTATAATGAACACAGTACATCTTTCGAGATGAGTAGGGGGTTTACCCCGATATGTACTGATTCATACATCCTCTGATGTGGACAGCAGAATGTAGTGCCTTTTTGTCGGGCAGCAGGACATGACATGACCTTGACACAGAAAGAATAAATGTTCAGACAAATTTGATTGTTCATAACTTCACAAAGAAACATCATATGTCATAATGTGTAGTTTGATAATTTGTATACAGTATCACTCAATTTTCAATCTTTTAACTTATAATTCCTATGGCGTGGCTCTGCCAAAATGTTCATCTGGTTTGAAGATAAGATTTCAACCTGTCAGTCATGTCAATTTCAATTTGTTTGCCTTTAAAAATTGAAATTTTTACATTATAAGGAAACATAAAATATAAAGCATTACAATTTTCCTTTTACAAAAATACCTAAGAAGTATATCAAGCTTTATAAAATAAAAATACAACAAATTTGAAAAATGTTAAAATTTATACCAAACAAAAGTACAGAACTACATTTAAAGGGAACTCCTGGATTAAAAAGTTGATATACCTATAGAACAATTAGTTGTGACCTATCTGACACACTTTCACAACATTAGGACAATGAGAAAGAAGGAAAAACACTTTCCAAGATGGGTCTTAAATAAAAAAGTGGGTCTAAAAAATGCTAAAGAATAGGAAAATTACAGATATTGAAAGGGCTGTGCTTGGAAACCATATAAAAAATCACATTAAAAATTACCTATTCTGGTGTAAATTTGGCTGATCTTTAGGCGAGTTATATCTGTAAATCGATTTTGGTTTTCAAGCACAACCCCTTCAAAATCTGTAATTTTCCTATTCTTTAACACTGTGTAATTTGAGTAGTAGACCCACTTTTGATTTTGGACTCACATTGCAACATGTTTTTCGCCATTACATCATTGTCCAAATGTTGTGAAGTTTTGTCAGTTAGCTCACAACTACTTTTTCTATAGATTTATCCATAGGAATTTTAATCCCGGAGTTACCCTTTAACTATTATCCCCATAAACTAAATGCTTTTTTAAAACAATTTAAAGTTCTACTATTATATAAATATTCTACAAAACACTGTGGAAAGTTATATTTATTGCCAGGTCCAGTGTTTTAAAAGTCTAAAATATTAACTTAAAATTATACAAACTATTGCTCTATTATTATGGGTAAGCCATAATTACAGCTAGGCATATTGTTTCTTCAACATCTAATACTAAGGAGGTTCCTTGCTAATACCATATACAGTATAAATTTTCAATGCAATGGTTTTCAAAAACTTTGCTAGCTATATTTTTAATACATTTAAACCTTCTGTATATGCTAGTTTGGATCAGGAAATCTAGGCCCTTACAGGTGGTAGCTGTTTAAGATGTGTTACCGATAGAGGGCAAACCATTTGCTTATCACATAATACATGCTAAGGCCGTGTCCAGCCTACCAAATTTTCTTTGACAAAAAACATTCATAAATAATAATAATAATAATATGTGGAACTTTTATAGCGCATAATACTACTGTCTCAATGCGCTCGAGCACTGAAAAAATAAGTTGTAATGACTGTTTCTTAAATATTTTTTTTTATAAACCCTTATATGGTAATGACATGTCCATGTATGGTCATGATGTAATGTCATCAATCATGACAATCAAAGTTTTTTTTTTCTCAAAGAAAATTTGATAGTCTGGACTGAGCTATCATGAATGATATTTTTTCATGTTCGCGGTCCCCCTATTATTGTCAAAGCTTAGTAGTTGAGTCCCCCTTATAATAAGGGCGCCGGGTCCAAAATCCACCATAAAAACTAAGAAAAACCCAAAGCAGACATACATAAGGGCTAAAAAAAGGGTACAACAGCACCAAAATAGGCAAATAACCTTTTTTTGCTCACCAGAATAAAACCGGCAACCATGCCCAATTGGACCTGGAAAAGGGCGCCCCTCCCTTTTAGTGGATCCTGGATTCGCCCATGAATAGTATTCTTGATGTCATTGTCAACACCTCATCCTCGCAATAAGTCATTAAAACGAACACATGCGAGTTGTGTAAACAGGTTGAAAGGTGAAAGTAGTTTATTCTCTAATTGTTAGCGTTACCATGCAACCATCTGCTGGCCGTGTAGTTCCACCTACAGTTGCATAATTGTAGCCTTGTTCTTGCAGTCGTATATTGAAATTTTCCATTATTCTGGTCATCAGAATACGAGCTTCAATCTTAATATAAAAAAGAAAATTCATTATTATTAAATTTGTATATATATTTACATTAATTATGTCAACATTAGGAATTTTGTGATGATGTTACACTTCATACCTAAGTTAGGCAGTAGGCTATGGCTTTTTCAACCTTCCTACAACCTACTGCTTTTGCATACAAATCCTACAGCTTTTTAGTGTACCGAAAATTAGAAAGTACTTCCAAACTACTATAGAATGTACAAGAATGTTCAATGTAGGCACTAAAGGGGCACTAGAAACAAATTTCTCCACAATTACCCTCAGCGACACCAATCGCGGCGAAATGAATATTTTTAGCATGTCAACTTAAAATTTGAGACAATGGGGGTGCTGGTGCCTTGGTATTCATATCACCTAGCCCAGTCAGGAAGCATCAAGTGGACCTACTGCATTACTCGCCTACCACTTTCGACATTACGAATGTTGGCAGGTATGTATAATTAATATCAAAATACTGAAGCCCAACAGGATGGTGCGTATTTCAATACTTGGAGTATGCAATATACTTTCCTATCTGACGTTGATCAGTGGACATTTTGGATGTTAGTGCTAATTCACAAGAATATGCCAGTGCTAATTGCACTGAAAGCTGGGTTAATTTAAGCAAGAGTACAAAGCATCTTACATATGTCTCACTTTGAAATCTAGAACACCACTGCTACGGCAACAGTCACTATATTACCTTGCACCTACAATTACGCAAGGTTTCACCACAAAATTAATCGCATTGTAGGTGAGAAAAAAAATAAAAGATAATCACCAAAATAGGTCTATAGTCAATTTTTTGAACAAATTTGTTAAATAATCTCAAAAACTATGATACATGCATTTATAATATAATAATATAATTATAATTTTTAGGTTACTATTTATGCAGAAATATTGTGGACATTGGAGATATGTTGTGACTGACAATCATCTATTTTTGATTCAATTTTTGGGTACCGTAACTTTCTCCAAAACATGATATCATACATTAAAACTGCCCATATATTTGGATCTACAGATTCTAGGAATGTTATTTAAAGTTCAGATTTATTTTGTGTATTCAGAATATACTACAGTTGAACCTCCTGTAAGCGGACACCCTCGGGTTTGGGAAAAGTGTCTGCTTACGGGAGGTGTCCGCTTATGAGAATTTCTGACAATAGAGAGCCAAAGTTGTAAAATTAAGCATATGTCCTTATGTCTCACATTTCATGACATTGTCAACAAAAAGGGCCTCTTAAATTTTTAGACACTGCATTCTATATTTTATTAAATATGGCTTATCATTTTAAAGATTGGTTCAGTAAGGATTCTCAACCATTACAGTACAAGGACGATTTTGTACAGAAATTTGTATTCATTGTACAAAAAAAATCACTAATTTTTTTTCCGGATGTCCGCTTATGGAAGTAAATTAACATACAAGAAATATAAATTTTAAGAAAAAAAGTACCCGCGTCCGCTACGGGAGGTGTCAGCTTAAGAGAAATACAAAATGCATCTGATTAGATAGGAAGAACAAATGGGTCCTTAAATTAGTGTCCATTATGAGAGGTGTCATTTACAAAAGGTGTCTACACATGGAGGTTCAACTGTATGACTTAATTTTTTTATATTCCAACCATGAGACTGATTTTGTGGTGACACCTGAATTATTCAATTAAGAAATTGGATTTGTGGTTACACTACACTAAATATATTTAAAAGCAACAGTTAATTTATACTCACAAGTGCAAATTCCTTTCCAATACATGTTCTTGGACCGGCAGAAAATGGAAAATACTGATAATTAAAACTGTAAAAACACAAAAAATGATTTATTACTTGGAGGTAGTAATAAAGGGGAAGATTAACTTGCATAAACCACTAAAATTAAAGTGAAAAAATATATTTTATTAGTGATTGTATGTAATTACAAATGACTGGTATATACTGGGTGGCCATAAAAAGGGTCATAATTTGACATTTGATGTCTGAAACCCTCTTATGCGGGCTCTACAAATTTACACACTTAAAAGTTGTCATGTTCAAGTATACTGATCAAATTTCAATTTCATCCTTTAAGATTTCTGTTCATGGGACAAAAATGAAGTAAGAAGTCAAAAATGCATGTCTTAGATTTCATTTCACTATATTGTGCGTAGTCTCAACTGTAAAGTCTGTGAAACCAATTTTCTTCTCTTTCTCTATCGAAAGTTTATTATTAGAATTCTGCAGCATGTTTTTGTTCTTTCGAACAATTTAATCCAATCTTGAAGTTTATATTAACTTTTGCAGTTTTAATCCTATTTCATGTATCATTCTCACAGAAGTCCAAGGTTTCTCACAATCTGTGTCTGTGATTTTGTAAACGATATTCTTCCTGGGAACAAAGTACTTTTTCCACATTGTGTTCTGAAATGATCTTCTGAGCAAGATTATTTTGGTCAGTCAATGCCCGATTTAATTTTTAGAGAACCTGTCGTTTTCAACTTTCTGATCACACTGAACATTTATTTTATAATCAAGTTTATTATGGTATTCTTTCATAATTTTTGCTTCTCTCTAACATTTTTCAGTGAAGCATGTTGCAATCCATTCCTTGCCCACCACAGAGAAAACCATCTTGATTCAGCAAAACCTGTGGCTCTCTACAGATTCAGACCATATTTCCAGATGACACTCAATTGTCATGTGACCACATGTTCAGTGTATGCTCTACTCATGAAAACTGATAGGTGATGCAATGTGGTTCACCAAGAATGTGTATCTTTGAGACTATGTTTTCATTTCAACCCTGGGGACAGACTATTCAGACAATTACCTAGAAAATGTGTCACAACAACAACAACAACAACAGCAACAACAACAACAATAATAATAATAAAACTTACTTAATACTTTCAGAACAGCTTTTGTCCGCCCATCTCTCGGGGTAAAATTCAAGTGGGTTCTTGTAATACTTTTCAAGTTTTGAAATATGCCAATGAGGACACTGTGGAAGCAATGAAACACATTAAGCTGGTTTGAAAAAATTCAAAATTATGATTTATAAATCATTTCAGTTTTCAATTTTTTAAAATAACTGCATTGGATAATTAGTTCTGAATAATGCTCAAGGTATTACTGTATTTAGAAACTGATTTATTGCAACACTTTTAGCCAGCCAGTGGAACAAACATGCTGTAACACAACAGCAATGAATAGGTTGACAGGGATTCAGATTTTAAAGTGTCTTGATGGTATCACCATTTGACAAACAAATATATATATATTTAAATTAAAACCTTATTTTCACCATACCACAACCCTATCTTGGCTGTGACAAACAGAGAACATTTTCACCAATGTAGCAAAATGCTACACAAAAATTAACATTTGCTACTCAATTTTAGACATGGATCACATGAAATTGTCATTTTAAATCTTAAATTTATAAAGCATCAAAATTGATTAGCAACCTATTGCTAATCAACATTTTTAAATGAAAATTTCCGCTGGCAAAGGGTAAATAAATATATTTTAATATAAAACCTCTAGATATAATCATTTCAAAGTGCCACAATGTATCACAATTCAGAGATGACTACGGAACTTCGGCCATTCCTGTATGCTTGTGAAATAACTAAAAATTATCAATTTTGATGTTTCTACATATTGTGGAAATCTAGCTTTGTGACTGATCCCTCTTTGGCTTGTCTCCGTCACATATTTGACTACTTGATTCTTGGAAATGGCACTTGCATGCATTTAAAAAATGCTTCTGAAAAGTTCACCAATTAAATACAATTGAGATATTTATTGAACTGTTTATTTTGAATTTTGCTACAGTATCAAAACCATCATTAGCAGATTATTGGATAGTAACCTTGTAGAATGGCAGTGACAGATATATGCAGTTTGGAAGGGTGTTGAGGTAAAGCTAGAGTCCACACAAATCTCAACCCCACCAATGTTTGACTGAGGTGCAAATATACACCATAAAATGGTTTCATTATATATAATAATATATATAAAAGCTTCTCAAACTGTCACAATTTATCACAATCGATGCATTGACTGTATAATCATTTGAAAGGACAAACAAAAACTCATTTAACCTCCACAATGGTTGGAGTGTCAAACACTTTTATAATAAGGCACTTCTAGAAGCTCACTCAAACCTGCCACACCCTCAGACTATGTCTATGATATTCAAGAAATGGCAAATTTTCATAAAGACCATACCTGTAGCATAGTTCCTTTAGGACATTTCAAACCATCTAAAGTCATCTCAGAAGATGTAATCCTGACTGCACTGTTTACTGGTGGATGGATTCTCAAAACTTCTTTGAATACCTGCAATATAAACAATACTGCATTGTATGAATCATTACAAATGTGAAATCTATTTTTTGAGGGACAATGTCAAAACTATCTTGCTGCAGCTAATGCAATAATTTGGTGGATTCATAATACAGTATGCCACCTATCAGATGCTGCAGACAGGCCGATTTCCAACTTTGGGGGTGCATCGTGTACTTCAACTGCATGATGTTGACATGCAGTACAGTCTAGCATGGACTAGTGCTCCCGCAGATTCCAAAAAGGACAGACCTGCCTAGAATTCAATGAAACATTCTAAATATCGAGGGAAAATATTCAATATTTGTTTATGTTAGTAGTAGGCAGTAAATACAAAGCATACACAGGCTAGCGCAGGCCGCTAGTTCAACCTTTTCCCATAAGGCACTGCGGATTTCAGCCTGTCCACTGCAACCGATAGATAGCGCACAGCATTATGAATCTACCGAATTCAGTTATTAAAATGTGACCTTGAGTGTCAATGAAGTCACAAAACAAAAATAGTACCCAGCTAACAATATAATGTTATAAGAACGTTATATAACGTTATATGTTGGTGTTGAAAACGTTATTTTGTAGAACCATAAGTACGTACTTTTAATTAAATTTCACAACATGTAACGTAATTATAACGTTTGAACATCCATATAACGTTTGTGCAATGTTTTGCAAACGTTATTTTCTCACATACCAAACCACAACGTTCACGAACGTCATAAGAACGTTTTGTGTTTGCTGGGTAACTACTGCAGTAACTGTAGTAGACTTAACAATGGATTACTGCAGTAACTGCAGTAGAATAATTTGAAAATGACCCTTTGTTTATTCAGAATCTACCATTCATCCATACAGGTGAGCATAGTAATGGTTTCTTCAAAGACTTGGTGTCAGATTGGAATCATTGTACACAACCAAAATAATTTCCTGTAAATACAGGAAGTCATGTGATCTTTGAAAACACACTGATCACCTTTGTTGGAAGTTCTCCACTGCTGAAGTGTGTATTACAAATGGATCTTGAAGCATTCTTAATCAAAATCTATTCTTTTGTTTCACTATAACAAAACTCTCAACATTTATACTTGCTTTCTTTTTTATAATTGTAATTCTACTCATAGTTATTATTTAAAAAAAATCAAATCAAAGGCAGCGATTGCGGGCAGGCAATCACATTTTTGTTTAAGTATACACCCCCATGATCCATGCTTCATTCTCTTGACTCGATCTTATAATCGATACAACATCTCACTAAATGTACTCTCTACAGTTTGAATTAATTGATTTCTGATTCTCTGCCCTCCCTCCCAGGATGGCCAACTTTCAGTGGCATCGCATAAGTCATGCAATGTTTTATACAGATCAGTAATGGGTGCTATCGACACACTCTATGTAAGGTCCTGAGAAATCAAGTCTTGTATTAATCAGTTTCTGTCTTTCATTTAAGTATTAAGATGTACGTAAGCAAAAAAATATTATGTGCTATATAAGGATCAGTGCCGTAGCCAGCATGAGGCAGACCAGGCGGTTTTTCAAAATTTGGCTTTTTAAGAGGGATTCACCCTCTGACCACCAACAGAGAGTTCCAGTCCCTGGAATCCTACGTGACCTCCAGACTTCGCCTCGTCTGTTTTTCAACTCTGGCTACGGCCCTGAGGATATGTTGAGACTCAGTGATTAGTGGTAGTTTAACATAGGTGGCATATTAGCCGTATCTGAACAAGATAGCAATTAGCAACGTCTGGATAAAGTGCAACTACTGCTACCAGTAAGGGAAAATTAGCGCAAGCTTTCAAGCTGACGCATCGATATCACTTGAATGACTGTCAATAGGTCTACATTGACTAATCAAACTTTTTAAAATTGTTTATTGCTAGTGTTAGTTTGCCATATCCTGTGCCATGTGACATTACATCTTGGATTACCAAGGCCATATTGTAATACAGTACTGTATTATAGGATCACAGTGTATTAAATTACTGTAATAGTGTGAAGTATCTTTATGCTTGAACTGTAGTCATCAACATCATAATGGAATCGTAAAGCCTGTTTTCCTGTCGATTGTTATTCCAAAATCACCGTTTTGAAACGGCGTTTTGATCGTTATAAAAAAGTTAAAAAATTAACGATTAAATTCAAATCACGCTGGACCGCTATATTTCCGCTATTTACTACGCTTTGCGCAATAAACTTCGTAAATCTTCGCGACGAATTAAAATTATTAAAATTATTAAAATAAAACAATATTAACGAACTTTTCAAGTACAATCTTTATATATTAGTTAGATAATTCTATATTTTAAGTTCTGAAGCAAGTTAAAACTCCCGAAAAATTTAATAAATAAACAAAATGTGTGATTTGTTTCTAGGCCCAAAACATGCAAATTCTTGCCGCGAGTAATGTTGCCTCGCGAACACCCAAATTTAACGATCCAAATCGTCAAAGTTGAACTCTGTTCAACTTTGACGATCCAATTCGTTAAACTTTTTAACGTCGAAAGTGACCCCTTTTCCTGTCGATCGTTGTAAAAATCGTCATTTTTCAAAATTAACGATCAAAATCGCCGTTTCAAATCGCCGTTTTTTGGAATAATGATCGACAGGAAAACAGGCTTTACCGTCATCGTCACAATCACTCATTGTAAATATGTTTGGCAAAATGTTGCTCAACATTTTATGTGACACATTATTGGTTAATATTTTTCCAACCCTATGTAGTAAACCAGTTTGTCAAATAGCTGGTTAATTCAAATTGCTCAACTTCTGTAACTATTGATAAATTTTTGAATTGTTTAACTAGTTGGTGCTACTCATTACTAATGCTTTGGTTAATAATGATAATTTACTGGAGAATTGTTTGCTTTCATCTCGATCTTGTTCAACAGCTGATAATGGTATACTGCATTGTTGCACTACATTAATTGAGAAGATACCGTATATTTCTCAAACTTTTATTCCATCTCATTTAAACAAATAGATTCAACTGATCATTTTTTTTTTTGTGAATGATTGTTGTATTTTGTTAAAGGCCCATTCCATCTAAAGTTCTATTTTGTCAAAAAAAAGAATTCTAAATTTTAATAAAATTCATAAACATAATACTGGTCCACCTAATTTATTTCATTTTATTACTCCACAACCTTAAAATATGCAAAATAAGAATAGCATTTGATTTTTTGGGTGGATGATAAAAAATAAAGCAGACGAATATGTATTTCCTTTGCTTCTGTGAACAGTCAAAATCTAGTAACCATCGGCGAGCTATATGTGCAACGTGCGTCCCGTGTGCAAAAAGAGCACCTACAATGGAGAGAATAGCCTGTGTGACACAGAAATTATCAACACAATCGTCTAGGCCTAGCCTAAAGAGTTTGTAACTATTAGCCCTTTTTTCTACTTACTTTAAGCCTTGTATTAGCTATGCTTTACTTAAGCTGTGAATCTAAACTACTACCATCAATTAATACTTACCATTGATAAATATTTCAATTTTAATACATCTTGATAGTCTATATTCGGTTTTCCACAAATAACTTCATCAATTTCAATCTGAACCCTTTAAAAATAGTAAAAAACATATTATTATCAATTCTTATCAAACAGGATGGATGGAAAAATGTGCCCAAGCTCAATCAACACAAATTTTTTAACATCAGGGTCAGATTTTTATAATTAATCTCTCTCTGGCAACCTTCAGTCACATATATGGATTTGACAATTAGATAGCCACCAAAGTACAAAAATAATTAAAATCCTAATTTCATTACTAATTATTATATTTTCATACATTAATTAGGCTACAATTTTAGGCATCTTCTCTCCTGACTAAATAATCTAATATATGTGGACCACATCCTCTGGCATTTTGTACAGACAAACATGTTGACTATGGCTACCTGTGTACAGACATAATTTTCGTAATTCCCAACATTTTTGCTAAATTCACAAAATTATCCAGAAAATGCAAGAAATTCAAAATTATTCCAAAAATAATTAGAAATATTTAAAGTTATCCTCAAATTAACAAAATGTTATGAAGAAATTAAAAAGTTTGTACATATCAATATAATACATAGTATAATTTAATAGTCTGATCCCAAAATGACAAGCAGTGTGATACGCTTTACACAGACTTCTCCAAAGCATTTGACTCTATACCGTGGTTTTCTTACATTTAAATTTGGTTTTTCTGGTTTTCTTTTAAATTGGTTTGGTATTTGAAAAATAGACAGCAGAGGGTCACAATCAGTGGTCAATTCTCTGAGGCTGGAAAGTGAAAGTGGACTAACTTTAGTCCAGGACTAAATTCAGATTTAATCTAGGACTAACTGACTATGGTATTCTAAAAAATGTCTAACGTTTGTCCAGTTATAAACCCTGCATGAAAGCATTCTAAATTTTGTCGTCCGAGGAACAAGGTTTATGAATAGTCCAGGATCAACTAGTGCTGTTCTAGGGTTAGTCTTGGACTAACTTTTGAGAATACCAGCCTTAGCTACATTTAGGTGTACAACAGAGTAATTTTTTTTTTATAAATGATCTTCCATTACATTTCACACATTCAAATTAACTTGCTGATGATGTAAAATTATTTAAAGTAATTTCGCCAAAACCTGATGCTATTCAGTTTCAAGAAGATGCTTCTCGTTTTCCTGATTGGGTGAGGACATGGGATCTTCAAATGAATGTGAGAAAATGTAAATTTATATCTATTACATTTAAGAAAATCCAATCTTGTTCCATTACAATTTAAATATGCATGACTTTGAGTTGAATTTTTGTTTTCATGTTAAATATGTTGTGTCAAATGCTAGTAGCATACTGGGCATGATTTTGAGGAATTATAGGTTCATAAATGACGGACATACTTTGGCGTATTGGTATAAAATAATTGTTCGTCCACATTTAGAGTATTGTTCTGTTATTGTGAACTTGATTTCTCCAAGTCAGGCCCATCGTATTGATAGAATCCAGAGTAACCCTAATTATACTGTTACATTATCATTACGAATTTTGAAATGTTCAATTAAATTGTCACTAAATGTCTTGTTTTTGTCTCTACAGGCTTGCCCAACACAAGATTTTATCTTCGGGACCAAGCCTTCTTCCATTGACCTAGGTCTTTTATTTCTGTATTATATGATTAGTCACATGTTGATGGTTGAAAATAAATGTTTCAAAATTGAAAATGATTGAATTGAATGTGGTAATTATGTAATTATAGATTTATGTTTGATATGGTATTTCTTTAGAAATGTATAATTTGTTTTGTTTGTTTAAAGATGTATTGTCACTTGAAAAATGACAAAAAAATGGATTTTGAAAATAACTTGCTAGTTTCGAAGAAACATATAAGTTATGACCATGAAACTATAAATTATGGTATTTTAAAATTATTTAGCCCAATATTGCAATGTTTTATGCTAAAAATCAGACAAAAACCTCAAAAAGGCTGGAAGCCTCTTAAATTGTTATCATTTTCAGTGTAAAAATGTTATCAAACAATATTTAAATACACTAATTTTTATTCTCAAGTTCTTAAATTTGATGTTACTTTATTATGAGCAAGTTGATTTCAGAATTAATGTCATTGATTTTTTGGTCATTTTCAAGTGACAATACATCTTTAAAGTTTGTTAGTGGAGGTTTTTATTTCTGTTGGCTGTGAATTGAATAAAATCAAAATATTTCGCTTTTGAAATTATTACTTTCTTGGTGTCCTGTATGCCTTTGTTTTCAACTGTTACAGGCTCTCTATTTGGGTTTCACCCTCTGACATTATCATTGTTTGTTATATGTTATATATTGTTACATTTGTTACATGTTACGTTGTTACATTGTTATATGATATGAAAAAAAATAACTGAAATTTTGAATGGTATTAATGAATATAAAACCTGGTGGAATGGCTGGTATTTCCTACTTTTACATTCTGGCTGGTCTATACTGTGTTTTTGTAAAACTACAGAAGCGAATCAAAAAATTTATGAAGGGGATTCAAAAATTAACTAGTAACTTTTACTTTACAGCTGAAAGGGTGACGAGGGTTCAGACCCCACTGACACCCCACCCCCACTAGATTTTGCCTCTGAAGCTGGTATTGCCTACTGTCAAACTTATCTGTCAAATTTAAAATGCATTGCAAAAATTTGGCCTAAAGAAAATAATGAGTCTCTGATCGGTGCACCCGTCGATCTAGACCTAGCGTATTTTTTATATACACAACAGTGCCACTTACAGTTTATAGGCAATTTCGCCTATATTTGAAATATTACTGACTTTTCTGTACCCTTTCTTATAAAAAAACCTGCATCAATTCTGGAAATTATGTCTGACTAAGAGACGGATATTTTTTTTTTGTATGGCCTAAGATAAAATGGCTATGCCAATCTCATCAATCTGGCATTGTAAAATAAACTTGGCTTAGAAATTATAGGCACAATCATCTTAGGCTGGTTTTTAAAGTATAATATTTATACTTTTTATACTTATCTGAATTTCTTTATTTTAAATAACTATCTTTATACATTTTGTCAATGTGTCAATGTAATTTGTCATCTTAATATCTATGTTTAGATTTGTTAAGAAAATGCTTTGTGGCCAAGCTATGCCAAAGAAGGGATAACTTGAAAAATTGAAAATTTTGTTATATATACATTTTAAGGCATTATTATATTTTTAAACATGTAAAACAAATCAGTTTTATTTTATTGCAAAATTATGAACAATCAAAGTTCAAACATTTAAGCCCCTGTCACACATCACCGGATTGCACAAATGGACAGATTGTGCACAAAAACACACTCATCTGGTCATTTCCGTTGGCAAAAGTTGTCGTGGTTGCATCTCGGAGGTTGCAAAATAACGAAAGTTAGTTGGTTAAAACAAACAACAAACATACAAGTAACAGAGAGGAATGGATGAACAATGGACCGACTAATGAACACCAAAAAGATGTGAATGAAATGATGACAATTAACAACGTAAACTAGAATTGAACTCGTCACTTCGATTGACGAGTTAGCTGATCCGCGGTCGCATGGCAACAGAACCGCAGGCCTAC
>JAOTQE010052582.1:0-20670 GCA_025631205.1 Nesometra sesokonis
GATTGCTTAGAAAAATCGGGAGACTGTTAAAATTTTGGGAGACTCCCGGACAAATCGGGAGGGTTGGAACCTCTGATGTGGTGTACCGCAAACTTTATATTTATTGAACATATTCATAATGTATAGACATTTCTGATCATGAACAATGATATTGCATGCAACACTATAATTAAAACATTAAATAAAATATATAAATATACAATCAATTCCCCCAAAACTGGCCACCCAGAGAACCAAATTTCATGCTAAACCTGACGTATTTTAAAGTCCAAAGTAATGGAAACAATTTATAGGCAAATTGACTCTCTGAACTGTCTGGAAAAGCTGATACTGGATGGTCCAAAAGAACATTAGGTGTACAGTCCCATTAAAAAGTGTTTGCCAAGTCTTATTACAATGGATAATTGGTTTAGTTTCTACTTGATTGCTCAATATTCCTATCCAATACAAATATTTAATGTAATAAGCCAGTTAAGTGGTTAATTCAAAATTACCCTACATTTCTTTGAATATGTAAGATAAAATTAATCACTTGCTAATGGGATGTACACGTAATGGTGATCAGTTTTAGAAATTGACTGTACATATAATAACCTATTTTTCACTCTAAATAAAAACGCTCAAAAAAAAAATTATAGTTAAAAATATTTTTTATCAACTTGTTCATTGAAGAAATAAAAACTATAAAGCCTCTTGAAGTTTTTTTTACTAAAATTTGCCACTATTTTACAAAAATAATAAGTCAAGTGCAAATCTATCTTTAAAATAATAGGCGAGCATGGTACGAAAATCTGTTGTGGAAAAAATGCTCTTTATTCTAGGTGCTGTATTGCTGAAGCCAAAAATTCCCTTATAAAAACTGTCAGTTTGAGGCATAACAGATACCTGTCACACTGAGTAGACAGTAACACCATTTGGACCAGCACAAATAAAATGATCGTCCTTGTTCAAAGTATGATGTTGGAACTTCATTCTACAATTATTAGTTCGTATGTTGCGGACAGATTTCAATTGATTTAACTTAGACGTAGTGATCAACTTTTTGGGCATCGGAAATTGGTATGTTCCGACATTCGGTATCTCAGTCGTCGTTTCCTCTACAGTCCTATTAAAGACTGTGTAAGCTTTAACCTTCTTCTTTTTCTTAGTTTTTATGTTAGCTAAGACACGAGATGTTAGATCTAATTTAGAGTAATCTTCTATATCACATTCATTTACATTAGATGTATCATCTAACATCATATTATCATTTGTACCTGCAATCTTGTTCTGTACTTCTTCTAGACTTGTACTTGATTTGCCAGGCCCTGCTTCTTTGATCTCTCTTGTTTCTTTCAGTGGTTTGGAGTCCTTGCTGTGCCTTGTCCTTTCTGTGTGCAGCTTCAGTGTGTCCAGGGTTCTGGGGGTAAACATGTTTGGTGTACTTTTTTGCCTTGAGAGGTAGCCTGGTTTCTTAATTGTCGCTCCTTCGACTGATAAATTCATTCCGATATAAGCAGGAGTTCCACCTTGAACCTATATACATAAATAAATATTAGAGGAATCAATCAATCATTAAAAATAAGTCAAACACTCATTCGTTAACTGATTGGTTAGAAGATTTAATCAACTGGTCAATCAACTAATCAATTAATTAATAATTGAATAAACTAAATCTAATTAGCTGATCTGCTACATGGCATGTTTTTGCCAAACAGTGGAATTATGTTAATATGCATATATTTATAGCTCCTCAGAAGGTCTGGCAACTGCCAGATTTGATTTCATATTCATAATTAATGTTAATTTGAGGTTATCTCAGGAATTGGCCTTAGGATTTCTTCAAAATGTTGATATGTTGTAGATGATGAAATTCTCTACAAGGAATAATGTATTCATTTTCAATTTTGAATTTGATTTATCAAAGTACTCTACAAATTCATGAGGAGTTCAAATCTAGTTTTAGTGTAAATCTGTCCTTCAGGAATACATCCTGGAAATGTCTGATTATTATATTTAACGTACTGCAACCTGCTTTGTACTGAACTTACTTGTTTATATACAAAAATTTAAGTATAAAACTCGCTGGTTTCCATTTGGAATTCATCACCACTCATTGTGTTTCGGTTGGAGGATCGAAATATAAGTAAATAGTGCACAGTCTTTCAGATGAGATGTACCATTTGTACAATACACACTTCAAAAAAGGGTAGGGGATTGTCTCTCAGTGTACTACCCAATTACCATCAGAAGGACCCAACTGGAAATAAGTCCACTTCAGACTTTCGTAGGTTATTCCTTGTGAGTCACAACACCAAAGAATACAGTACACCCTTTGGAAAAGAGTAGGAGATTGTCTCCAGTACACTGCCCAATCATCAGGACCCTACTGGAAAATAAGACCACTTCATATATATCGGGTGGCCCCCCCAAAAAAAACATCACTAAATTCAAACCTCTCTTTCTCTCATATGCAATAAACTAGCTTCTTGAAAATCTGCACACATACAGAATTGGGTATTGCCTATAAATTGGCAAAGTTCAAAGGCTTTTGTTCACACCGTCTCATCACAGTGAAAATTTTAAAAACGCATGTCGAAAATTGACGTACCGGAATGAAAGAAGGTTTAACTTCCTTTACTAATCACACCAAATGCTTGATGTGTCCTACTTCCTGATCACAAACTGTGCAAAGTCTCTTTTTTCATGAAGAAATACAGTGCCTAACCTCATCAAGAGATTACACCAGGCCCTGGCTATTTTTTCTTCAGTTTGTCTAGACTTTTTTTGTTGAAACACAGAATTGTGCCCTGGGTTAAAACCTCTGCAGTCAGGGAGACATTTTGGCACTGTGCCATAAGTGAAACCTGCCATCTGGATTGCCATTTTTTTTATTTCACATTTTAATTTTTTCACTGTGACAAAAGTATCAAATGCAGAACATTGCCATTTTCAGCATTTAAAGACAAAGACATGATGGCCATATTGCCAAATTTTCTTCAGTCTTGTACCTTTAAAAACACTAGCGCTAGTGAAGTTTGAAATAAGTGACGTTTTTTTTAGCCACCCGATATACTTCAGTTACATTTGCCATCTCTGGAATAAGTCAAACATACGGGTTACACAAGGGTCAGTTTTTTACCTATTTCTCAATTATGTTCATTTCATTGGTATTGTACATTGCTATTTTCAGAAAAAAACAACTTTTCTTTTATTGGGTCTATTGGGTAATGGTCTTAATCTAAATTGTAATGTATTTAAATAAGCATACATTTAAGTGACCTGCACATGATTTTTAAAGTGTATAAAGGCTTGAGCTTTGGGCCTTCACCCCTGACCCTACACAGGCCCCCTGGACCCCTCACCTTGAACCCCCATTAAGGCATCCTGCCTACGGGCCTGTTGTTTTTTATTTAAATTGAACTTACCTGTTTGTACGCAAGCTCAAAGTGGCCTGTGTCACATGACTTATCTTGCTTTCTATCTAGAACAATTTTCATGGTGTCCTCGATTACGTCAAAACACATCTGTTCTGTGATCTTTGTTGTAGCTCCCATTGCAGGACTTGAGTTGATTTCTATCAGCCATGGTTTGAAGTCTTCCGTCAACATGAAGTCTGCTCCATACACCTCAAATGAATGCTAAAATAAAACATTTTTTCAATCATTAGGTGTACACCCCTATTAGAAAGTTTTAACAAGTCTTATCTCAATGGATAATTGGATTAGTTTCCACTTGATTGCTTAGCTGTACAGTATATTCCTATCCTATATTAACATTTAATGTGATAAGCCAGTGAGCTGGTTAATTTAAAATTACACTACATTTAATTGAAAATGTAGGGTAAAAATGATCACACTCTCTAATGGGAATACACACGTAATGTTAATGGAATTATGTAACTATGATACTTTGATTGGTTTATTGTTTTTTTTTATCAATGAACTCATTAGCTATTGAAACAAATCCTGTTAAGATATATAAAACCACATTTTAAAAGCTTGGTAACCATGACAATGAATGGCCACATTCATAAATTTGCATGATCTCCACTGATTTTGACACGGTCTTTTACAAGTCTCTGATTTTTCGGCTGTATTTTTTCTAAAAAAATGTTTGACAGAAACTGACGGCGCTCTCCAATTACCTGATAAAAATAACAGAGATGCATATCAGAGACTCACAGCATACCTCCATGCTCAAGGCATCTCTCCCTAAACTTAAGAACATGTTGAATTCTTGAGTATGTGTTACAAACAAGAATACATTTGCAAATGACATACAAATCACCTACCTTTCTTGGCTCCACAATATCTTGTGCACAGAGTAGAGCATCAACAATTGCCCTCTTCATACCTGGATAGACCAGGTCCATCCAGACATTGCCACAATCCCTGCTTTCAAGATACTCACAGAACTGAGCACTTGTCCACATGTTGTCTTCAGGCAGTTCAGAGCAGCGTGTAGGGTTGTTGGTGTAGTGCTTCTGTACAGATTGGTTTGAAAGGTGAATTGCACTGTTTCAAAGACAAGTTAAATTGTTGAAAGATGTATGAACAAAAATGATTTTTTAATAACCTGCTAATGTTGAATATATAAAGTAAAAGCTTGAACATATTAAAAAATTACAAAATTATTTACGATGCTAAACGTTTAAGAAAGCCACTTCAAAAGACCAGAAGCCTTTATAACTGGTGTCAATCTTCAGTGTTAATTAAGTCAGTTGACTTAATAGCAATAGATTACCACAGCAACTGCAGTAGAATAATTTTGACATGCAACACAAAGTAGTTATTTTGGTCAATGGCAGGCCTGTGATTTTTTTTATTGAGGGCGCACTACTTCACAAACCTCAGCATGCTAGTTGATTCACTGCACAAATTATTATTTATCTATTTTTAGACCAGGCCTCGCAGAATTTTAAAAAATTTGGTTTCTGACAGGGCAATCCCCAGTTCATAGTTTTGGTTGCCATCACTTATAAAACAGTTTAGTTGCAAATTTGTATTCATCTTATTTAGTTATTTATTTTTTGTTTCTGGAGTTATGCAAATTGCGAATAACGCCTCAGCTACTACACTCGGCGACTTTCACCTCAGGAGTAGTCGCAGAAATTTGAAATTTTTATAGCAGATGATGTAAATAGTATAAAAGCTAGTACGATACAGAACCGATTCATTCAATCACTGATCTTTCTTGTATAGCTTTGGATCAGTACGCACTCTAATCTTCAATCGCCTTGTATAGGCGGTTGTAGAATAGGAATACTAGCCCAGTTTTTTAAAAGTGATGGTGTACAGTGCATGAACAGTTGGTGACACTGACCAGCTACAGCTACTGTGCGCAGCTTTCCACGTCTTACTGTCGGATCGACTTGTTAATAGTCTATAATACAAGAAATATTGTAAAATGGAAGATGTGAATGTTGTAAAATGGTTACAAAAAGAAATTTAAAAATAAACTTACGTATCAAAGTCATCAAGAGTAAACGGCTGTGTGCAAAATCTTAAGTAACAGTCTTTATAAAACCAAACAGTCAATGCATTCCAATCGGTCACTAAAAACCATTGTCGAATATCAAATTTTGTATTATAGACTAATAGTGGTCGCTCTATGTACTTTTGAACAACCCATTTTCCTTCTTTTTGCACAAGTGGATTCCCTACTAATTTTACGATATCTTCTAATAGATTCATGCACATTATTCCTGAAAGAAAATAGTAAAAATAAATAAGATAAAAAAAATGATTAAACCAATGTGGCAACCTGGTTGTTAATATGTTTGGTCATTAAACCCCATGATTCTTGGTGTGAAAATGTTGATTTCAGATTCAATATTGCAACAATTTCATTTAAAAAATAATGAATTTCAGTATTCAGTCATTGTGGACAGTATTATTAAAACTTAGAATGTTACTGTCAATACAAATTTATTATGGTTTTGTTCAAAAACAATGTACTGTATAAAATCAATAGGTACAGACCGTAGTTCAGAAACATGACAAAGAAAATCACAAACAAATATATACACTAAACACACCAACACTGTGTCGCTAACAAAACCACCCGGTAGTACTGGCAAGTATCAAATCCATCCCATTGTGTGATTTTAACCATGCACTAATGCCGTGCCTATAAAACTCTCAAAGCTTTCTCTCCATGTTGGATTTTAACAGGATGTAAATTCCCTGTAGAGAGGCCCATTGAGTGTGTTTGAAGGTGTCAGGCCTAGAATTTGTTTAAGGTGCAGGGCGTTGAAAAAGATCGTGAAAATGAATCACGAATCATTGGAATGGTAAACAATTAATGGTAAACAATTAATATTGATATTAGTTTCCATTTGAATGAAGTTCTATACTTTGTTTTTCAACTTCAACTAATTGAGACATTTTAGTAAAGTGATAGCCGAACCAAGATTGGCTCTAGTAAGTGGCTAATAGCAGTTCGAGGGTTCATGTCATAATACTAGGCCTTTTCAAGCAAGAAACTGTAATCTACATCAGAAGGCAATAAATACCAAGAAACCACCAGCTCCTCTTCCACACTTTTACTACTTTTAGGGGCATTGAGGAGAAATAAACCAGAAACCAGGGTGTTTCAGTGAAAGAAAAAACAAAATTCTATCAACAGGAGTACACTCTGTCTAACAATAAAATGTTAAAAATTCATATTATTACCTCTTCCTCTTGATTTTGCACCTGGTTTGATAATCCATACATTTTTAAGCCCATCTAGGTCCATCTGAGGTCGGTGAGGTTTAAGGCGGTTTAATAGGGCCTGACTATAATCACTAAAATTTGCGAACCCACGTATACCACCATCTTCCCTGTTAATAAACAATAAGTATTACAAATATAACATTAAACATTGTTTACTTGGATAGTGGGTTGTGTATACAATCTTCGACCATTTTGCAAATGGTTATTTCATAACTAAAGCTCAGTCCAGACTATCAAATTTAATTAAACAACTTTTGACATACCCATATATGGTAATGATATGTCCATTTATTATGACCTTATATAGGCATATCAAAGCTTTTTGTCTAATGAAATTTGATAGTGTGGACTGAGCTTAGTAGTCCACAAGGTCCAGCTTTAGGATAACTTATTCTTATGCAAAGTGAAGAATGAATCTTGTAGAAATAGTTTTACTTTCAGGGGTTCTCTTATTTGTAATACTGGGGAGAATTATTGTCAATCGTTGTTTGCATGTACATATTTTTTATGTATGCTAGCTTATATTTATGTACTGAGTTTTCTGTAAAATTACTGTTTTTGTATATTTTACTGAAGAGGTTATGTATTTTGTTGTATTCACAAATACAGACATGAGGAGATGAAGTTTGCAAAATAAATAAAATAACTTAAAACTTAATTAAATAATTTATTGTATAATTCTTACAAAATATAATGAATAATACTGTTGTATGTTTTTCCTTAATTAGCTGTTATTATTATTTACATAGGTCCGGGGAAAAATATGTTTTACTGAACAGGTAGTGCAGCATACAGAATAAAATTATAACCTAACTTCATTAAATAATTAACAGTATAGTACTTACAATATTAATTGATAGTACTGTTGTATAAATGTCTCCCATTCCTTTGCTGTTAATATTGGTGGAGTGTCTAGTGGAACATCAATATCATCGTGGTCGCACTCTCCTAAAAACTTCTCAACTATTTTGTGACTTGTCTGTATTAAGGAAGGCTCTAGAATCTTTTTGGCTTTTTTCGTTTTTGTTTTTGATTGCACTAAACAAAAATAACAAAATATGAAAAGAACATTATATTATAGGAGCAGATGGCTTGAGATTTATGTTTGCCAAGATAAGATACTTTACCCACATGCTTGAATTTCTTGGTAACAGCAAATTCGGTGGGTCCACCTATACGTTGCAGCGGACAGGCTGAAATCTGCAATGCCTTATGGGAAATGGTCAACATCAACGAAAGGCTGAGCTAATGGCCTGCATGCCTCCACCTTCAAGCTGCCTAGCTTGCATAGGGTGTTTGTGAAACCCTTTTCGTTTTTACTTTCTAAGACTAAAGTAAACAACACATTTCCAACATTCCCGTTATTTTGGGTGTCTACCATCTTTGGAATTCTCGGTAAACCAGCGCTTAGATTAAGACTGCACACAGCAGTCGCAATGCCGACCCTGAAGTTAGAATTCGGCCTGTGAATCCACTGAATTACTGGAAGTAACATACAAAGGAATAGCTGGGCGCTTTTGATTTTGATTGTAGATGAAGAGGACGGCAAACAGAAAAACAAAGAAATCTAGTTACAAGCAGTGAAGTCTAGAACAATTTTTCATCTGTTGAAGCTTTTACTTTTTCTTAAACATGTAACAACATAGTAAAGCTACCTTGTGGGGACCCTTTGCTGCCCTCGTTCTCTTGTAGCTGGGAAGACTCTCCATTTGATTGACTGGTTTCATCAAGCAGCATATCATCTAAATTAATATCGAGTTCACGATTTTCTACAACCCACTTGAGAATACTTATTGCTGCTGTTAGTCTGTAGTCATCTAAAATTAAACAAAAAAATGGTTTTTTTTACAACAAAAGTGCAAATCCACTAAAAAACATAATTCTTCAGAATAAATGTTTGACTTTATTTTGAGGATTCTAGAGAGGGAGGTAAGTTGCAGTGGTGTATCCAGTGGGGGTGCTTAAGCACCCCCACCTTAGGAGGTAAAAAAACAATAAAATTATGATACAAATGTGAAAATCTGGTCCTTGAGCACCCCCTTCAGTGGAAATGAGCACCCCTTCAGTGAAAAAGGCTGTCATAAATCACACTATAAAGAATGTGCCAATGGGTTGACAATAGAGGAAAACAGGTATTTTCTTCAAATATAAGATTTTGACTTTTACTGCATAAATTTTTTTAGACATACATACCTAAGCTTTCAACCTGGTCTCAGGTCTTCATCAGAGTGATGTTAAACGCATTGACGTCACATCCTCGGACATGCATTACGCATGCCCGAGGTATTTTATTTTCTGTTCTTGTCAACATCTAACCCAAGTTGGAGCATCCCCCTTGGCCAATTCCTGAATATGCCCCTGGGTTGAAAGTAAACAGGGTGGCATTTTGAATTTAGGCTGGCAGGTTAGAATTAGGCTAAGTAAAAAAAAGGTAATGCGGAAGCAATATTTAATGCCGGCGCTGGTGAAAAATCCACAAAATAATTTTTGATTTTCAAAATGAAACCCATGTCTTGAAATAAGATTTAGGGTGAGTGAAAAACTCTGGGAATGAGTTCTCTTTCCACTTCTGTCTAGTATAAACACATCATAGGAATGTGTTTTTATACTAAAGCTAGCCATTACACTTTAGACAAAAATGATGCAGCATATACTTAGTTGGAACTATAGAAATGTAATTATATTGCCATTGTGTAGCCTATTGAATGCTACAACAATGAGGCCTGACCTTGAGCATATCCTGTAATCAGTACATGTAAACAATTCTCTCTCAACAGGGGAACTAAATATTTTGGGGCTAGTGCCAAACTTTTTTCCACTCGGCACTGTACCTCAGTTTCCTATATCCCTACTATAGCTCACCTATAAAGGCAGTTTTTTCTTCTTCATTGCACACTTTGTAACATCTTGGGAAGAACTCATCTGGATTCAGATTATCAAACCAATGCAGGTTACGTAGATTAGTGCAAAGACCAACCTGAAAACAGCAAGAAAAATAGTAATAAAATATTTACATTTAAAAGTCTGCATAAGAAACATGGCTCCCAAACAAAAATAGAAACACTATAAATTAAACAGGAATCTGTAACATTGTGTTATGCAGTATATGAAAAGAATTGGTATTAAGTTGACATTTTTACATAATAAATTCAACAATAGATTTTCAGGGATCAAACAGAATTTTCAGTGATTATAATATTCTCAATATGGGGAAGAAATACAGCATCAGTTTCTGATTATGACATATTTAATGTAGAAATATTGAATCCTAGCATGATGGCATGCATGTGTATGTCAATACTTGGAGTATATATTATACTTTCTTATCTGAACACCAAAACAATGCATAAATTAAAAACGCAGTTATTAAAATTACATTTAAAAAGTGCTTGGCTAAATCAAAACAATACTGTGTATTAGAAATTTGTTGAAGTACCAACACTCAAGTATAAAAAAATTACCTTTGTTGTAAAAGAACCATTTTTTGCAAAATGATTAACAATTGTGTCTTTGCGTAATAGTTTAAAATCTATAGAGTCCCTTCGACAAGTCCACATAAAGTTAGGTGTTGCATTGCGAACGACTCGTGACTGAAAATTATAATAATACTGTATGTTAAATGAAATCTTTACAGAGTAAATCCAAAAAGCACAGAAAAGACAGCATTAAATTAAGTATGTAAAAGATAGATGAATCAGCAAGAATTCGGACTATCACCTGATTTAATTAACAATATTAATGCTTGGATCTTTTAAGGCCAGTAAGGCTAAATAAAAAAAAAAAACATAAGGTTTAGTGGGCATTTTTGTATATTTTTGCATAGATGAAAATACATGACTGACTGTTTGAACCACCTTCAACAGTGGTCGTCTTCTGGGAGTGACGGCCCTATTTTTATGTAAACCGCTAACCAGTAGGTGGCGATCATCTAATAACAGGGTAGTATATGTGAATCAGTAGGAGGGTCCCTTCATCACGATTCATGGATTCTCTCCTCTATGTCCGATTGTCCCCTAGACAGAGCAGACGATGAAACCATCAGACGCATCAAGGAGGCGATATAGAACAAGACTTTGAAAGGAGAAACCAATGAACCGAGATGAAGGGGCCCACTTACTGAGTAACATATGGCCCTGTTGTTAAGCGACATCCAACAACTGATGGGCGGACTGCTTAAAAACAAAGCAATCATTCTGAAGAAGAAAATAATTATTTACAGTTGAATACAAATGAATATTGTTAAAAGTTGTTGTTTTTTATTTTGGGGGAGGGGGTGGGGGAGGAAGTAAATCAATTAGCCTACCATTGTACCATACATGCCATCTGAATCTAGAAAACCATCCTCCTCATCACTATCACCATGACAACCATTATCTTGATCTTGATCATCTGGTAATATGTAAACATAAAAGTATTCACTTATGCAATGAATCAGGAATGTTTAAAGGTGTTATAGACAAAATTGGCTACCCTACCACAATGCCAAAGCTGGTAGGATGGGTGCTTAAAAGTTAATAATTCCTTTATGTTAATTCCATATTGCATATCAGACCAAACCTTAAAGGGGAGTTCCTTCCAAAATCCACCAAAATTAAATTTCTTTGAAAGTTTACCTGTTTATTACTTCTAAGATAATAAACAAATTTTTGAAGAAAATTTGAAGAAAATCGACTTTAAAGATCAACAACTGTTGACTTCCTTAGGTTTTTGCATTGGTTTTGTAAAATAACCTTTACAAAATGTAGCTCAAAAGCATGTTTATTGAAAATAAACATAAACAGGATGTTTGTAATTATTAAATTTAAGTTACTAGCATAACAAAACAACAGAAATATCATTATTATAAAATTATGAATTTCTACCCATTTTTGTGAATATCTCAATATGACCAGGTATAAACACGACCCATTTTGTCACGAGACCTCACAATTTTAAAATGATCCTTAAAATCCTCACAAAAACTCTCTCTCCAGGAAACCAGCCTGTCTCAACTAATACTCACCATCATTATCAGAAGCATCAGAATCATAATCACTGGCTGTCGTTGTCTTCTTTGCCTTGTGAGCGTGCGGTGCCATGCTGCGGTATTGTTTTTCAACCCATTCACGATTCCTAAGACATTCACGTACAACAGGGTATGGGCCTTGGATAGAGAACACCTTTTTTAACTACATCAAAAACAAACAAAAAAACATTAATATCATTGTTTTTTTATTTGCTTTTACACTGATTTAAAAAAAAATGTTTTTCAATTTTGCTAAACTACTGGTTTGATTTGATAATTGGTAGCTTTGTTTCAAACCTAGCCATTTTTTTAAAAGTTTTCTCAACTGTACTGAGTATTCAGTGCATTTCACATTAGAAGTTGGAAAATATATCTAAATGTTGCATATAAAAAATATTATGTATGCAAGCAGCTGTGAAGGGAAAAACTGATATTGATTTGAATTTGCTAAAACCCTGTTTTCCGTTTCTGAGAACTATTAAAATGTCAATAATACTAACCTCAAATTATGCGATATTTAGATGAAGTCTTCGGTATAATATAATCATTTATTTGTTTATTTATTCAGGTTTAAAAGCATCAAATTGCAAACTAGCAGCAAACGATAATAGTAAATCAATATTCAGAAAATAAATGATATTAAAATGTAAAAAGGCCAAACTAACCATAAAAAAAACATCAAAGTCGTTATGTTTTTCAAGCCCGATATCAAGGTCAGACTTTTTTTTAAATTTTTACATCTTCCGATTTTTTGGCTACATAAAAATATCAAAAGTTATCCATTCAATAGAGGGCTTAAAAATCAGGCCTATGCATCCTGGGCCAAATAATTAGGCCGCCGTATGGGATATGACGCCCACGACCTCAAAGGGTTAATCATAGCTACAATTGGGAATTATTTGTATTTTGAACTTTTACAATATGTTCAATTAAATACATAAAACATTGGTAAACGCATTAATTACCCGTATAGCTTTTTCTGCATTCATTTTTGCACTTTGCATTTTGTCAAATGTCAAGGAAGTGCTGTTGCTGAGTCTCTTCAGGTTGTACTTGGACCGCCTTGGACTCATCTCGGGAGAAGTTGCTGTCTTACTTCTGATATGTGGGATAGGAGAACCTGCAGTGTCATTTTCTGTAAAAACAAATCAACACTTTAATAAGAGGAATGTCACAAACTTGTTATTTTTTCATGAAAAACAATTACTGTAGAGACAATACAGGAGACAATCCCCTACTCTTTTTCAAAGAGTAAACTGCGTTCTTTAACATGCACATGAACCATGTTGTACAAGAGACCAATGGCTTAATGTCTCATCCGAAAGACGGTGTGCTAGTAACTTGAATTTTGACCCTCCAGCCAAAACACAAGGAGAGTGGCGCGGAATCGAAACATAGACCAGCGAGTCATGGTTCAGGGATCAGCACAGTGATTTCCAACAGCTAAAACAACTGAGGTAAATGCCACTCCTGAGGACAATCGAAGCAAATCGATTGAAACGTTTGTTTTTTTTTCGTGTCACATCTAACAGAAAGTTTTACTTGCCACTTACAGGATGAGATCTACGCCATGCTTTCTAAGCCAAGTCTCATTATGAGGCTTGGGGAGTGGCGTTGTTAAGTCATGGGAACCAACCTAGCGTTCAGCCAGGTTTGAACCCAGGACCTCGCGATTGGAAGGCAAGCATGCTAACCACCAAGCTACAGTGCCATACAACTACATAAGAGTGTACTAAAAATGTTACATGTTTATTGACATCTCACCATGCAAACCTTTAAGCAATATATAACTAGAAATTAAATAAGAATAATATTAAAGCACTGACCTTCCGGTGGGTGGGTTGAGCTTCGTTTATGTGCTGTTGAAGGGTTGGTTTTTGGTAAGACTGGTTTCTGTTTTTTCATTGCAATTGGTGATCCAGCATTTGCGTATGGACCTGAAAAATTTAAATTCCAGGTGATTATCAAAGTAGCACAGTCCTGTGAACTTCCGCAAAACCGAACCCAAAAAGAACAATTTTAATCGGATGTTTTCAGAAGTTCCAAAATCATATCATGTGAGCAGAAGTAAACTTGATGCTCTCAAATGTCTAAAATGTCCTTAAAAATGAGAACCAGAAATTTATTATGCCTTTGATAGGCATCTCAATGTTTTTTGCAATGTTAGCTTGATGACAATCACAGCAACAAATTATGTTGTTGACATTTATAAATAATGAAAAAAATTCCTGAATGAGAAAATTGTTCATTATTGTATAGACATCATTTTATTAATCCAAATCCTTGGAAATTTCATTGTTCTTTTAACTCATATTAAAAATGAAAAAAAAAATTAAATTACTGACAGGAATACCGTAGATATCTACTATTAAACAGGCAGAAGGCTCTCGCAATTAATGCATTTGGGTAACGGCTTGTGTTAGCAATAAGCGATGAAAACAGCAACATCATTTAAATAAAACTCTAAAGAGAATATGTTGGTATTGTATTTAGAATAGTGTAGTTAAACCTCTTATGGTTGAGCTTTGGAGGCCAACAGGACATGACCACAAAAGCCTAAGACTGGAAGTCAACCTGGTATTGAAGGTTTCCCAACAACAGGGTTGTATATATGACTCAGTGAGTGGGCTCCTTCATCTTGGTTCATGGTGTCTCTTCTAAATCCGATCCAAATCGCCTCCTTAATACGTCTGTGTTTTCATCATCTGTCCTGTAGACATCTATGATTTTTTTATACAGTAGTTCCAATCAATGATGTGATTTTTTGTAATACATATTTACTCCACGTATACGACCCTGTCGTTAGGCTACTGCCACCTGCCGGTGAGCTGTGTGCTTAACAGAGCAGTCACTGAGGAAAACCTCCATCGAGGGAGGTTGAAACTGTCCGTCAGGTAAAGTTAAGTTTTCTGGTTCACACCAGATGTACATTTTCAGTCAATTGACTACAACATAAAAATTTTACCTTCTGTAAGTCTTTGCAGTTGATGCTTAGAAGTTCTCACTGGGTTTAACATATTAGAATGCATGGACACTGAGCCAACAACACCCACTTTAACGCCATCTAGATCTGTCAGTTTTCTTCCGTAGTCAAGAATGTTTGGTGTTGAATTCGGTGATGTTCCCCAAGCTGAATGCTGTGTGCCTTCAATATTCTAAGGGTTTAAAAATATTTTAAAAAAACAAGACCTATAAATACATTGTCATCACTCACTTATATCATTACACAGGGATGTCACCAGCTTTTTTGAGTGCCGGATGGCAAACAGCTCCCCCTTTTTCGTGAAACGTGACCCACCCATACGCACACAATGACTCATGCTGTTCAAACGTGTGATGAACAATAAAGAAAGGCAGTTACTTCATTACATTACAAAACGTGACCATAGAACAAAAGCTGTAATCTGTTTTATTAATAAGGCTAGACTTTCTATTGTTTTTCCGACGTATCTGTCACATATTTTATTGAAATTGACAATTGTTAAGAGTAGAAATAACAGTGGTGGTCGCTAGCCTAGAAATGCTTTGTAATAATAGTGGTGGTCGCTAGCCCAGAAATGCCGGACGAAAAAGTTGAGTGCCGGACGGGGCCATCCAGCACCGTCCAGCGTAGTGACATCCCTGATTACACAGATTCCTCTTTGTACTGTACCATATTTCATACAGGCTAAGGTACAACAATTACAGGATGCATGCTGAGAACATATTTGCTAGTGTAACATATCAAAACTGTGTCATCATCAGGAATGACACAATCGAAATACTGAATCCTGTCACGATGGCATGTATCTCATGGCTTAGGGTATGCATTATACTTTTTTACTTGAAATGGATTAGTGGACCTTTCGGATTTTAGCATAGCAAAACACTTTACAACTTTACAACTTTAAAAAAAATAGTATCACATTCAACAGCAAGTTTTCTCGCCTTATACAGGTTGAGATCTATGTCATGCTTTCTAAACCTAGTCTCATTATGAAGCAGAGTGTTGTTAATTCGTGGTTAAGAACCTAGTACATGCAGCCTCGTACGAAGCCAGAACCTCAGGAATGGAAGGCAAGCTTAACCACCAAGCTACAGCATCAGTATTACAGTAGACCTGGATCACATGAAATTGCCATACAGTATGCCATCAAAATTTATTAGCATTCAAATACCATCAACATTTTAGCAATGATTGCTAATGAACATATTGCAATGCAAATTTTCTCTGGAATGGACTTTTATCCTCCTGTACAGGGTAGCTTTGTCATCTGTTTTTAATATCAATGCATCCCCCATTATTATGAATTTAAAACTTTTTTCGTGACATATTATTAGTATAAAGTAAACATTTTAGCTACACAACCGATTGTTTTTTTCTTGGATGGTGCTATAAATTGTTTTTAAAGATGAAAACTGGTAGGACAGAAATATTGCCTAATGACCCAGGACAGGCCCTCAATTTTTAAAAAGCAGGGCCAGCTTTTAAAAATAGTTATTAAGTAAAAAGCTATCCCAAATATTGTTATGAACATGTAATACAAAGGCCTACACCAAAATTATTACAAATATGGTAAGGAATTAAATAAACCAACTAAAAGTAAAATCCCTGTAATTTTGGCTCTGCGGGGGCAAGGCTATTTTTGACCTGATCTTGACAGCTACAACTGGTATAGACAAGTATACCTGTCAACTCTCACGCATTATGCGTGAGTCTCACGCATTGGAGCCTATTTTTGACGTCTCACGCATAAATTAATAATCTCACGCAATTAGCAGAATTCTCACTCATAAACAGTTATTTCAATAGTGTTTCCTCACGCATGACACAATATAGAGCACAATACGGTAACAACCACCCAAAACAGCGAAAAATACACGCAGAAACGGCCTGAAAATGGTCGGATGACTTTTTTTTGTTTTGCTTGTCACATCGAAAAAGGAGAGGGTGTGGCCCAGATAGTGGTGGCGGGGCTTGTCTCACGCATTGGAGGCAAAAAAAGTTGGCAGGTATAGACAAGGCAAAGGAGCCATTTTTGTACTACTGAGAACAAGGGGCACCAAAACCAAAGTGGACTTTAAGGTCAGTTTTTTAGGCACTGAGGTAAATCGAGAGCGCACCAGAGGCAATGTCTTGGGTGCCTTGGTTAAATTCAAGCTCTGAGTAATAAGTATTTAATTACAGATAATACACAAAAAAGGTCCATTAAAAGGAATTCCTGATTGAACACCTCAAATAAAAAATATGTTGTGTTTAGGCCAATATACCAATTTTTGTTTTAAGCTTAAGTATCATCATTAATATTATTCTCATCAAAGAGTTTTAGGGTGGGTGGAGGATTTGGCCTAAAAACTAATTGTTGACACTTTGTGAAAATTTCAATGAAGGGGCAGGTGAAAAAGAAAGTTTGATTTTTTTAAAGAATGTTATAAAAATGGACATGCTAAAAGGTTTAAAGATGAGGGATTATGTATTTTTTATATACCACATCCATTACAAGTGATTTAATTAAAAATACAGAAGCCAGAATTTGAAAGAAAGAACAGAATAAAATAAACACCAATCCAACCAAACGTATGTGGGATCTTGTCTTTCAATTTTGGTCAATCAAAATAAGAAGAAAAAAAAATTCTATGAAAAACAGAAATCCCGCCCCTCTATTTCTGCGATTTTAAGGGGAGGCAGATCAGTAAACAAGTTGATTTTTAGGCCTTACAGTATAATGGGTGACTTGTCCCTCCTCCCTCAAATAAATCCCCATCATCCCACTACTGTACATAACTATTGTGACCTTCGTCATCATTAGGCATTACTCATTAAATATGTAACAGCAATCACCATCACCTCAACTGAGATGACAAGGGAAGATGATAATGATGGAAGATGCATGATGATTTAGATGATGATTCATGATAAATGATGACGATCACTATGCATAATGATGACAGATGATGATGATAATGAATAAATGATGATGACGACGACAATGATGAGTATGACAATAATGATGATTGATGGTGATGACGACAATGATGAAAATGATGATAATGATGACTGACGATAATAATGAATGATGATGAATGATGACGATGATAACTGATAAATGATGATGATGACGACAGTGATGTATATGATGACAATGATATGATTGATAATAATAATAATAATTATAAGATTTATATAGCGCCTTACACAATAAAGTCTCCAGGCACTGTGGACCAGATGGTACATATTCATAAGACTTTCTACACCCCTAAGGGTCCCGTCATGTCTTAGCTGCCTGAAAGCAGGTGCTCCATTCTTCTGTCCACACATAGCAGGGGATGTATGAACCAGTACACCCTAAGTAGACACTGGGTCTGATGTTAATGGATGATGAAGACAATGATGAAAATGATAACAATGATGATTGATATGATAATGGATGATGAATGAAGATGATGATGATGATGATGATGACGACGAAAATGATGATTGATGATGGTGAAGATGATGATAATGACGACAATGATGATTGATGATGGTGATGATGATGATGATGATGACGATGAAGGTGATGATGATAATGTTGATTATTATCTTTATCACTAATCATTATTAATTATTGACATAAAATCCTTACTAATATTCCGATCAACATTACAGTGTACGAGTATACAACTCAGTAGAATAAATTCATAAAATTGACTTCTTACAATACAGACTTAATGAATAATCATAGAACAAATAAAACTCACCCACTCCTGACTTATTACAAGGAAAATATAGCCTTATTATCTCGAATAAAACATTGAAATACAGAGGAAATCATATAACTGAAGCAGTTATATAATAATACATGGGTGGGGATTTCTATAGTATGCAAAGTGATGCAGCTGATAGAGTGCAACGAGTGTGTACAGTACAGCTTTCAATCCGTGTAAATACTGAGAAGCACCGGCTAATGCTGGCTCCCGCTAATGAAATAAATTCTAATGATGTATACTGCTGCTAGCATATGAGTAGATGAGTCATCATAGACGAGGCAATCAGATGGCATGCACGCACACAACGCAATACACAATGTGTTATTGGAAATACTCATTATTTTAATTGATTATGCAGATTGAGGAATTTAACGATCATTAAATTAAAAAAAAACAAAACAAAAAAGTAAATCAATAAATGGTGATGTTTACAGTAGTTATGCAGCTCAACATAATATATTTGTGTTCACATCAAACTATGGCTGGATCAGTTATTAAGATAAATGGTCCAATGTCACCATGAAGCAAAGACATGCCTGCCACCATACCATAAGTCGCTTAGCTAGTTTTCCACAATAGGTAGAAACAAAAAGAAAACTATTTTTTCCTAATTTTATTTTCAAAAACCTAAGTTTACACATTCAACTTTCATACGTCATTAACAATTTTCAGGTGATGGAAAAAAATGTTTACAAAAATGCAATTTAAAATTACAGTACCCAGTTTAGTCAATGTTTCTGATGGTCAATTTCAAATGTTGTTTTCTCTAAACTGACATTCTCAACTTTGTTGCATGTTAAAGATGTCTAATTTTATCATTTACAACTAACTACCTGTAATTTCATTTTTTTTTTTACTTACACTTGTAAAATTAGTTAAGTAAAATATTTATTCTTACTGCGATATGATTTTCATTACTTATATAGGTTATTAATTAAAAATACCTAAATATAGTATATGTACCGAATTTAATGTATAGACAATGCATTGTCTTGCTAAATTAATATTGTTAATCTCTTTTTTTTTGTACATTTGTTAAAGTTGTCGATAAATTAATGTATGTTTTCTTTATTTTTGGATGCACTATCTTCGTATGTGTGTCAATGTAACAAAAGTGTTTCCAAATAAAACTAAAAACTAAACTACTAATACTGTATGACCCATCATAATGTATCTTTAACCTGATTGGTTGATTTGCCATTTTTGCTATCTAATTATATAACTTGCTCTCTTTTTATCTCTTATCAACTGGCTCTAGCTGTTGATTAAGTGAACTTAAGTTGGCTCTTAGGCTATGTCTCAGACTCCAAAATGCAATCAAAACTAATAATAATAATAATAATAATAAGACTTATTAAGCGCACATCTCCACTAAAGTGCTCAAGGCGCTTGTGAAAACCATGGAAAATTTAATCCTTTTGAACTAAAGGCTACCAGAAAAAACAACCATAACCCAACTAAACAACTAAAAGAAGATAACTCTCATCAGAAAATCTCTTGAAGGCCTAATTTTACAATTAAATGTAAATACCATATTGTAACTACTCATAACTGATAAAAAATAATTTGACTTCATACCTATTATGGTAATTATTATGCCCACAGACAACAAGTCTATATCCCATTCATTCCGGAAAATCAAAAACGGAAACTATTTATAAGTATTTTATTAAACAATCATGCGACAGCAGGCAATTGCAGTCCTAGAAGCAGGAAGCAATGAATACCTAGCATCACTTTGTGATAGACAAATTACTAAAAGTAGTAATGTTATCTTAAGTGTGTACCACTCAAGAAGGTACTTTAACAGTGGCACATAGGTAAACACTTCTTTAATAAATTATTGAGGTACTTCTTTAGCATAAGTTATACTTAAAACAAATTGTGAGGTCTTATAACAATACATAGCCTGTCTGACAGGCTTTCTGGTTGTGATAAGTTTATTGCTTCATTGTGTACATGGCATCCTAAAGTCGAATTACTTTGAGTCTCCCCATAAAGGCCTGTTGAAGTACTTCATGCATGAAAAACAGCACCTCAAATCTGAGGTGTCATTTTATATGCATGACTGATTTTGAAAATCATGTTATAACATTACACCATGTAAGTTAATCATGTCTTGTGCTCCAAATTCAGAGCATGTAGGTCTTCTATTAGAGTCTAATAATAATAATATGTGGCATTTATATAGCGCTTATTGCCAAGGCCTCTAAGCGCTTCACAATTATTACCCCCAGT
>JAOTQE010052593.1:0-20668 GCA_025631205.1 Nesometra sesokonis
AGAAACATGATAAAAAGCAAACTGAAAAAAAAAAAACCAACGCTAACAAAAAAATACAATGCTCAGTTCCATAATGTCAATAGTCATCAACTATATTACCTGCAGTGGCGGATCTAGGATTTTGAAAAGGGGGGTGGCTGGCAAGGTGTGGTGTGTAGCACCGAGCGGGGGGTGGGCATGAGTGTCCCCCCTCAGAAAATATGAAGAATTTTGTTTTTAATGGAACTGTTTGGGCACTTTATAGAGGTCTCTGGCCTTAGTAATGTTGGCGTTATGTAATTTTTTCCTTATTTTATTTTTTTCCTTATTTAATTTTTTGTCTTAGAATGAAGTTGGGGGGGGGGGGGTGGCTAGCCACCCTATTCACTCCCACTAAATCCGCCACTGACCTAGCAAATTCACACCACTACTGAAAATAGACTTTCAGCAGTGATATTGTAGTTCTGCAATTTAATGGCATTATGGTATATAGACGTCTGTACTTTTCCACCTCAGTACTTCTGCTAATTTCTGTTGTTTAGTTTCTCCAAGTGTTCTGTTAGATGTTAGGCCCTTGTGAGTCCTTGTAGGTCCATTGCAATTTTGGATTTTATTTGTAGTGTGGGATCGGGATGATGTTAGTGATTTCAAGTCCTTTTTCAATGTTACTGTGCATACTGGTCTCCCTCTGAATTTAGTCATGTTAATGTTACTACAGTGAAAGTCATCTGCTGTATTTGTAATTGTTTGTTTATTATATAACACTAAAATTTAATACCTGCTTTGTAATAGATATTTTCAGCAGGTTAAAATTAAGGACCAATATTTTTGTATACATCTATATTGTTGGTTTACAATCTTTTCAACAATGTTTATGGATATCTACACTCCTAAAATCTTTCAAAAAAGTGCCAGTCCCTCTTTCTCTGATCACCACACCAAGAAACTTAAAACTATCAGCAATCTCAACTCGAGAGTTATGTAATGGGATTCTGTTTGACTTGCTTTTTCTCAGATTGACCACAACTTCCTTGGTTTTATTAACATTTAATATACGGTTATTATCGGCACACTACCATGTAACATGAACTACTTTTTAATATATTGTTTAATCACAGAGTGAATCTGATCTAAAATATTATTTAATGAAATCAGGGAGGGAATCTCAGAAATATTAAAGATTATTCAGAGCAAAAAAGTATTAGTAGTAACTGATATTTTTTGATTTGTAAAATGCTTTACTTTTAAAGAATTTTAGGTTCAGACAAGTAATAAAGAATTTTTAAGATGAGAACATAGTAAAATGTCTATTTTCTTTTCATGAAGCTTCTGGAGTTATTAATCTTGATATCTAATATACATATTTTCATTAATTGTTTTTCTTAGATAGTTGGACTAGGTATAATGTGTAACTAAAATTCGGCTTTTATTAATTAAGTTGAATTCATTTGGTTTAAAATTACTGTACTCAAAAAAGTCACAAAAAGCTTCCTTGGAACTGACAATTTTTACTATTAATAAGTTTTTATTAAATAGCATTCCTTTGCATAAGTTATAATATATTTGTCAGTTTATATTGCTAATTTAAGTTAAAAATTTTGTTGTTGTGTTTCAGTGCACCATTAAAGTGATGGGTGAAACTCATTTCAAAAGTGAACTCTACTACTACACCTTCTGTGCAATCATTAAAATAAAATTTAAATTTAAGTATATTCATATAAACTTTATTTTTATTTAGAAATTGTATTACATAAATCATGTTATCATCAATATCTAAGTGCATGCTGGAAACATGACTATCCATTACATTCCTAAAAATGGGCAAAATTAAAGGATGAGTATCAAGTTACAAACACCAGACTACATTACATTAATTTTGTCTACCCATTGAAAGAGGCAGTAGGGCGCCAATTTATTTAATATGATTATATCTGTCATTTATCGTTATGAAATTAACATCCAATTTGTAGTACTTTCTCTCACAAACCCAGCAATATACTGGGCCTACTGGCATTATTTTATACGTGCAAAATGTACATTTAAATTCAAATGTTTCTATAAATTTTAAAAAATCAAATGGGGCAAGACATGGAAAAACCACCATGTTGTCGCATAGCAAGTTATTGAGAAATAAGTAAATAAATAACAGGAAATATAAACAAATACAAAGAAAATGTTTGTGTACATTTTCTATAACCTATAATAAGTGTATGGTTTCAATAATTACAAAAAAAATTTCAATTTTTCAACAACCTAGTTGTTTTTCCATGACATGCCTCAAATGTTGATATTTAAACTAATATATGGTATCAACATATTCACAAATTTCATTATAAAATACTAGGCTACGTAATAATTGGTAAGATATGCCCTACACAGAACTGTTCCGATATGTTTTTGTTTTTTATGTTTTTGCTTTTATTTAATTGATAATATTATAACAATTACGTGTATGTTAAATGTAGTATATTTCGTATTTGTGATGAATGGAAGGCTTTTGCTTGCCTTTTATATAATATATTTTTATACTTTATTTATATTTTATAGTCCATAATGTTAAACTTTAATTTGAATTTTCAGATTGTAAAAAAAGTTATTTCTGAATATAAATAAAATAACAGTACACAATTGGGCCTAGTGTAAATGTTTCATACATACAAAATGTACATTATAAATTTGAATGTTCCTATTAAATTTAAAAAAAAATCAAATATTGACATTGAATCCAATAAATGGGTATCAATTTCTTTGCTAAGAGAAAATATCTAGATTTATTATTTCCATTCAAATGTATAAATAATTATTTCAACTGCAGTTTAATTTCTTTGTTTACATTTAAAGTTCCTAATCGTAGGCTCCGTAATATTACTGTTTTCGATGTCCCCTTTGCTAAAATCAATATTTACAAAAATGGGTTTGTTAATTGTTTATCGTCTTTATATAATAAATTTGTTAATGTCTGTCAAGAAGCTGATATCTTCTTTTACAGTTTTTAAGAGACTCGCGTCTGATTATATATTTTAAACAATGTCAGATTTGATGTTTCCTAAAATTTTATATTTTCTTATGACAAATTGGCAGCGTACATGCAATAATTTAAAATTTTAAAATTGTATTGTTTTTATATTGTACCCGTCTTTTTTTTTTTATCTTTCGTGGGAGTTAAACCAACTTTTAATATTGTACCCGTCTTGACAGGTTTTTTTGTATACAATCATGTAAGTGGTGATTTATTGTCAGTTTATGAATAAAAAAATAAATTTAAAGAAATGGTACAGTATTTTATCATCTAAATAATAAATGTTTACTATTAATCTGAAATATAATAGATTTAGAAACATCAATCAAATTATCACCAGTAAACTAGTAAGCATGATCATGTTCATTTTTATGAGAAAAGTATCAAATTTGGTATACGTGTTGTCCGATGGATACTAAAGGAGATGAAACATGCACCCCAAGGTATATCAAACATTGGTCATCAAATATTTTGAAAAACCTGGTGGCTACCATCAGTTGATTTATCACATGAAAGATAGTCATAAATGGTATCATTGTAAAGGAAAAAAACTGATAACTGATCAAAAAATTCCATTGCACCTGTATCTATAATACTGTATTAATAATAATTTTATTTTTAATCATAGAATGTATAATACCAAATTTAACACATTTACAATTTGATCAATATGCTACTTTCTTGTAATAAGAATGAACATTAATAAATGAATATATATATTCAAAAAGAATCAAAGTTGCTGCATAGACAGATGGGTATATATACACATAAAAATTAAACGAAGTTTTAAAATCTGTCTCAGAATGAAATATTTATTATACTAGTACTTTCGTATATATATATATTAATGAATTATGTAATAAATTTAGTAAACAATGAGTGTGAATGATGTTGAAACTTCATTATTAGGTAGCTTACCTGTGTGGAATTCACAATTACCAGTCATCACGTCAAGTATGGCCTACGTGGGAATATAGATATATCACAAGTTAATTATAGGTACAGTAGTTTAAAGTAGTGTATACATGTCCTAAATTTGACTTTCCCTTTAATTTACATAAAGTGTAGGCCTACTCATCATCATCATATTTTATAAACAGTATTTATCTTGTGTAGACATTGTATACACTAATCGTTTCCATGTGGTCTAATTGTCTGTATTTACTTTTTTGATTACTGGTGTGGTATTAATAATTGTCCGGTGTAAAATCTTGAATGACCAAGTGGCGCTACCAGTTACAATATTACATGTGGCATGGCCTACCTGGCCTACCTGGCCTACCTGGATATATAGATATAAACAAGTTATAGATGGTATGTTTATGTCAGGCAGTTGGATTGTTACTTTAAATTAATATATGATGTCTATACAGTTGAACCTCCCTGTGAGGACAACTCTCGTAAGCGGACACGTCCCATGAATTAACCGGCACTCATTCAAAAGCCTGTTTGTTCTTCCTATCTAATCGGTAAAGTTGGTGCCTCTCATAAGCGTAAGCAGATGGGAACACTTTTTGTCTTCAAATTTAGATTTTTGAATGTTAATCTGCCTTCCATAAACGGACATCCTGAAAAATTTAGTGATTTTTGTACAATAAATACATATTTCTGTAGAAAATAGTCCTATACTATAATGACTGAGAATCATAATACTGACCCAATCTTAAAAATGATAAACAATATTTAAATATAGATAAATATGTATTAAATTATGTATACATTATAGAATGCGGTGTCTAGAAATTTGAGAGGCCATTGGTGCCGTGAAATATGGGACAAATGCACATATGCAATTTTACAACCTTTGGCCCTCTATTGGCTGAAATACTCGTAAGCGAACACCTCCCGAAACAGACAATTTTGCCAGACCTGAGGGTGTCCACTTACGAGACATGCTACTGTAGTATGTAATAACAGTTTAAAATGAGGTTACTTACTTGCATGGCATCATGAATTACCAAGTACAAGTTAGCATATCTAGTTTGGTTTATCTGTGGATATATAAACACAGATAATTGATTGTATAAGTTGTGCATACTTGAAATATCCCTTTAAATTAATAAATAATCTGTACTTAAAGTCCTACGTAATTGGGGCATGTCACGGCAAAACCATCAAGTTGTAGAAAAATTGCAATATCTTGGTGGTTTTGCCATGACTCGCCTCAATTATACTTCAAAAAGAGGCTGCTTACCGCTGTGGAATAATGAATTACAAAGTTGAATTACAAGTTACCACATCTAGCATGCCCTACCTGAGGATACAGATATAAACAAAAGTTATAGACTGCATGTAGGGAAGTAGAAGTTTGGATTATTCGGTCCCTTTAATCTACTTGTACATAATAATAATTTGAAATGAGACTGCTTACTGTACCAGTGTGAAATCCTGAACTACAAAAACTTCTTTCACACAGAACTGCAAAACGGAAATACTGCAGTAATTCGTGAATGCTGGCTTTAGTATGAAAGGGTACTTTCTCTTCAATGAAGATACTGTACCAGCATTCGTTAAACCGTCTCAGACCCTAGACATATTACAGTTATATTGACGTTACTGGTTTAGGTCGGATATTTGTAAATGGGTCCACTGTATAATGCCGGCTTACGTGATGAGAACACTAAACAAAGGTCAAAGTTGGAAGTATTTAAAAACAGCGCCTCCTATAATTAAGACTGCTGATTTTACGCTTTCCCATGGGACATTTTACACAGGAAATTGACCTTACGTGTGAAAGGGGTTTAGACTGGCAATAATTTTGGCATGGTTGTGGTAACATTGTGGTATTTTCAATGTGAAAGGGGCTAAATTGAAATTACCAGTTACCAACAGTCATGGCCTACCTGAGGCTATAGATAAAACACAAGTTGGTTAGAGATTGCATGTAAGATAAGATAAGATAACTTTTATTCATCCACAAGGGAAAATATTGCTCGTCGTTTAAGGCACTGGATACATGACATACTGAGTTTAACTCTCCCTGAAAATTATATAATCTGTACTGGTAGTAATAATAGTTCAAAATGAGGCTGCTTACAGTGAGGAATCCTGAACTATGAAGCAGAATTACCAGGTACCACATCTAGCATGGACTACCTGAGGATATAGATATAAACACAAGTAACAATGTATGGTATAGTGCATACCTGTAAGGTTCGAATGACATAATCTTTACTGGTATAAAATAAAGTCCAAAATTAGGCTGGCCAATGTCGAATCCTGAAATACCAGGTGAAATTTCCAGTTATCAAATCTAGCATGGCCGACCTATAGAAAAAAACGCAAGTTATAGATTGTATGTTTTTTCCAGGTAGTGCATATTTGAAATACAGTAATCAGATTGACTACTATATCCTATAAATTGACTTCATACAGTATTGGTAATTATAACTCAATTAGGTAAAGAGCATGCCCACTGTTCCTTTAATTCAACAGGTTGAACTCATCCTATTTAGTGCACCTAACTGCATTAGTGGTCAAAATTACACCAGTCTCATCCCCCTGTTGGGATTATGATTGAGGTCATTAGGGGCATTGTTTAAAACAAGGCTGGATGAATACAGCATCAAGAATAAACGATCAATACAAATTACTTCTATTATGCTTAATTCTGTATAATCATCAGTCACTTTATACAATGAGGTAATCTCAGCTGCATGTGTATCTTCACTCAAGCACTGGTATGTGGTAAAGATGTTGAAATTGTCAAGATAATGATGTCTACTAACAGTATAGACTGAGCTAAATAGTACTCTACAAAATGTAATGTAATGTAGTTTGATTTATATAGTACCTTATACAGTAGAGTCGAGGCACTGTGGACCAGATGTTACACATTCATATGACTTTCTACGCCCCTAAGGTTCACGTCATGTCTTGCGGCCCGATACAGGCACTCATTCATCTGTCCACGGCAGGCGATGTATGAACCAGTACACAGGGGTAATCACCTACTCGTCTTGAAAGATTTACTGGGTTCTTTATAGTGCACACGAGCCGTATGTATACACTGGGCATACGGTTTATAGTACTTATCCGAGAAAACACATTTGTTGTCTCACCACAAAATAAGTATCATGGTATCAAAATCCAAAATTTAGTTATTGACATCGTCTAATACAGCATAATATAAAGTAAATCCTTTATCTGAACCTGAGGGCTCACAGGGCTGGAGCTTATTTTCAGTTTCAGTAGCATGAAGCGGATGAGAGTATGATACTCCCCTTGAATGGGACGCTAGTCCATCGCAGGTCACTTTCCAGCAACTTGCCATTACACATCCGACTGCAGGGTAGACTGAATCAATATGAGTAAAGTGTGTTGCTCAGAGATATAAGCATTGGAAATTCCATGAATGGAAACCTAGTTTTGCGAAAATTATCTATAAAGTCAAAATAATAAACAAATAAAAGACTATCAATCTCAGAAAATCTGTATGAAAGACACTTTCCTGAATGAAAACTGACCTAAGAAGTTATAATGTAATATATTTTATATTTATTTTTATTTTGACCTCCTAAAAAGTTTCCTAACAAGGATTAAAAAAAAAACATTTTGCCTAACTTTTCACTATCCAATTCTCTTCTAAATATGGAAAGCGCAGTGGTAGACAATTTGACAACTCACCTTGCCAATTTAAAAGAAAATTGAAAAAAATGTCAAGTCCAGTCTGTAATTCTATTTTCAGTCATATTCTTTTGGGAAAGTGGGATATTTTAAAATCAAGACACCCAATTTTTCCACAGAGAAAGTGTGGATGTTTTGCCAGTTTCCAATAAATTACAAGAGCCTGAAACTATTTTCAAGGAGCCTGACTTATAGTAATGTTAAATTATGTACTGTCTTTGTTTAAAACAATTTTAAATTTCCAGTTCAAGAATCCACTGACTGAACTAGTTTAAAATTACTTTCTAAATAACAACCCAAACATTATAGGGCACAAATAGACATTATTTAGATATCAAATGATATAGCAACCTAGTTTTAACTTATTGACTTGTCTCACAGCATTATTGCAATGCTATCAAATTACATTCCTAAAAATCAATAAATATGCCTGATTGGTTAGTTCAAAATGATATTAAATACAAATTATTATAGAATGGTTGACTGCAGCTTCAATGGTCCCACCATTGCTTTGTTATCAAACAGTAAAGATGCCCCAATTTCAATACTGGGGTATAGACCTGTTATATGTATTAAGGCTTTAACATAATGCATTATATAAGAAATGCACATTGTTATTGTAGACTCATTGCACAGTAAGCCTTGTAATTTTGTGGTATGGTGGCCAGTTCCTTTTTAAATTGACTGTAAACCTCCATGGTATACTTCAACTAGGTTATAATTTTGTGGACTGAGAGCAGTCCTCACAGAAAATTTTAGAATTTACCTGATTCATCAGTCATTAGGTGTACATCCCCATTATAAAGTTTTGTAAAATCTTATCACAAGGAATAATTGGATTAGTTTCCACTTGACTTCTTGTCTGTACAGTATATTCCTATCCTTTATAAACATTTAATGTGATAAGCCAGTGAAGTGGTTAATTCAAAATTACCCTACATTTCTTTGAAAATGTAGCGTAAAATTGATCAAACTTGGTAATGGGAATGTACACATAATGGTACCGATTGAAAGATTAAAGTTAATAAAACTTTACAACAGTCAACTTTTTAGGTGTTCAATACAGAGAGGTTTATATTTTTGAGTGAGAAATCGGTGTACACTTCCATTGGTTAAAAGCAAAAAATGAGTCACTTGCCAACTTCTACAAGTTGTGTTTCCTGTTTAGCAACCTCTATGGGTTAGGTGGGCTGAAACCAACATCCTAAATGAAAAAAACAAAACAGAAGTGATGGTTACAACATTAGTATAATTTAGCTGTATTATATTATAATGTAAACAACCTCATTATTGTGTTGTTTTTACAATAGCATCCCAGTAATGCAAGTTAATATCAAAAGGAAAACAGGAATTTATATACAATATCAAACGTTCTGGTACTATATACATGCCAACAAAGCCCAATGTGTCACAACTGCTTGTAGGTACCAAGTAGCTAAGCTGCGTTTTAGTAGACTAAGGTCTATGGTCAGAAAACATCTTTGTGTCATAGATCATTAATGAGCAATTCTATAATTGATAGCATCCCGGTTGTGCAATTTAACATCAAATGGCAAATAGGATTTTAATATCTATTATGAAAAGCTCTGGTACTACATACCTGCGAACATGTTTGAAACCCAATGTGTCAGACATCTGCTGCCAGGTAGCAAGTAGCTAATTTGAGTTTGTAGTAGACTAAAGACGGGCACTCACTACGTTGTGCGACGTTTGCACGACTAAACCATCGTTCCCCATGTGTGTGGGTGCCAGGCACAATGACAGTCTTTTACTTGTCAACCGACAGCTTTTTTTAGTGATTTCCCAGTTGAATCACTAAAAAACCATTGAGTAGAAGACTCATCTTGTCTGGCAATCACACACAGGGAGCGACGGGTTACTCATGCGACCTCTGTACCATTGCATGAGGCAGTGATTGCATGGCCTAAAGTCTCTTTGTGTCATAGGTCAGTAATGAGCATACTATAATTGATAGTGTCCCAGTAGGGCAATTTAACATCAAATGGCAAACACGATTTTAATATCTACTATCAAAGTTTCATAAAAAATATTATACCTGCTAATATTTTTAGAGAACGTGCAAGAAAACAGCCATGAGGCATGATATAGTTACTGATTTGTACTAGCCCAACAGTGGCCAGGAAATTCTATCCTTGTGTCATACGTTTGCATGTTTGTTTTGTCTCTTCACACATACAAAAAAAAATATACATATTGCATACAAATTAAAAAATAACATAACCATAATACTATAGAAACAAAAAAAGCAATATGATGTGTGAAAGGAAGCCAAAATAAGTTTTCAGTTAAACTTTAAGGCATGTCTACCTGTTAAAGTACATTAAAATTACAACATCAAACAAATAAAATGTATATATAGTGTTACCTCATCTTTACTTACCTCTCTACAACCATGAAGGAATTTCTCCATGCTACAACATACGTCAGAAATAAGAAATTGTTTACAATATCTTATGTAAAATATATTGAGCAAGGCATAAAAAACCATCAAGTTGTCGTACAGGAAGTTACTGAAAAATAAACAAATAAGAACAGCAAATATGAACAAATACAATTTTTTTTAAATCTATTTTATTCCATAACTTTGAATATATTGTCCGATTTTCATAGTTGACCCCTCATTTTAAAGCTTACAGTAAAGTGTAATATGGTTTCAATATTAACTCAATTTTTCCAATTTTCTGACAAACTGGTGGCTTTTCCATGACATGCCTCATATGTATTTTTTTTTAATTGCAAATTGAATTAAAAAATATATCAAAAAACAATATTACATTATATGCATACCTTAGCAATTTCATTTGTGGAATGCCTTAACAATCTTCGCCTCATATGTCCTGTTTATCACAGTTCCTTACATTTTTAAAATGTACGCAAATAATGTAACTTTCGCCTCATATGTCCTGTTCATCACTGTTCTTTACATTTTTACGCTGTACGTAATTAACGTAACTGTTGGAACTGTAGATAGTCAAGAATGTTGTATCATGACGTTTGCCACTACACCGTTCCATTACATGATTATATAAACTAAAAATCAATTAAAAGAAAATTGGAATAGATAATTTACCTTTATAGAGCTGCTCTAAATGTTAGCTGGAATAACAAGGTACCAAACAAAGACGTGTATGTAGATATTCTCTGTTGCCCGAGACCACAGATTCAGTGCTACTGGTCACTTTCATAACCACCAAGATGAAACAGCAAACAGATATTTACTCTGGGCTCCTAATATAACTAATGGTTATATGACGAGAGTAAACACAAATTTAATGTCCACACTGTTATTGGTTCAGCCCTTTTATTCCGACAGAGAGCGAACACCAACCATCGAGTCTCTCCGAAACTTGTGTTCTCGTTGAGGCAAAAGTTACCCCCAACAAAGGTTACAAATTATTATAATGAGGAGGTATTATTTTCACTGGTTACACTAATCATGGATCTTAAGTACCTTGTCTGGTCTTGATATCACCCCAGGGCTGGTGTACATAGGCCATCTCGTCGTCACCAAGTTGGTGAAATATTAATGCACCAGCGCCCTCATGCTACCGCATTTCACATTGATTTCACCCCGATTCCCATTATTGGGGGAAATTTAGGCTAGAACTGCTTACTTTTGGTGCCAATTCAATGCATACTTTCGTGTTTTTTGGTGGATTTCACAGTTCCCTTGTGTACATTTTTATTTCGCTATTAATTTTCAAAAAGTGGTAGGATTTCCAGGCAAAAGTGGTAGGCGGGAGGAAGGTCAAAAAAGCGGTAGCCTACCACCAAAATTGGTAGGGTTGGAAGGTATGCTTTTATCAGCACTCATGATGATGGTTAACCGTGGTCATATAAATGAATGCTAGCTTAAGGAATTAAGAAATTCCTATGTTCAGGTCTTAAGAATTCCTTCTTTAAATAGAAAGTCAACTGAATATGATGTCACAACATCATGTTCATCATCATAATCATTCATTACTGCCGCTGTCACCATCTCCATCGTTATGATCATTTCACATCATCATGACATCAATTGTTCATTATCGTTATTCATAATTTTTAGTTTTTGTCATTGTCTATGAATAAATGTCTACAGCACATTTACTGTCATTTTGTTTCTTTATAATTTTTTTCTTTGTCATTGTCAAAATTGTCATGATTTTTTCTTTTGTCAATGTTATTTTTTATTGGTTGTCATTTTTCTGTCACTGTCAGGGGCAGATTTATTATCACCAAATCAACATAGTTGTGCCCCACCCACTTATATTAGAGGCACCAGGTCTAAAATTTACCCAAAAATTATATAACAGAAACAGATACGGGCCAGGCGCAACATAAAAGTGAACAGAAAATAGCAAATGGCCGCATATAATTTTTTGTCAAATGAAATCTATAAATCATGCCCACTCGGGATCAGGAATGGGTGCCTCCTTTTCGGTGGATCCTGGATCCGTGCCTGATTGTCATTGTCAACACTGGTCATTGTTTGCATTTATCAAGGAGTAGTATTTATCTCAATTGGCTAAACTGGTGGTAGTCATGTGCTTTACTCTGGAGACTCACTGGTTTGGTTTAAATACACGCCACTCCCATTGTCCTTCGGCTGGAGGGTCAAAGCACAAGTTAATAACACACTATCTTTTAAATGAGACATTAAGCTGTTGTTCGTGTGTGCAAAATGAGTTTGTGTTAATAATGCAGTACATTCTTCAGAAAAGAATAGGGGATTGGCTCCACATGTACTTCACAGTCAACACCAAGAAGACTCAACTGGTCCATTCAGGACTTCCACAGTGGTGAATCCAGGATGCAGAGCTTAAAACCTGAATTGATTTTCACAAGGAAAAAAACAAACTTGCACAATAATATGTCCTGCTCTGCCTCCAAAAGGACCCTTTTTTGCAACATTGCATATATATTTACTGTTAGCGCAATCACAAAACAAACATTCTTAAGCCACCCACCCCCTCCCTACCCTCTTAAATCCGTCCATGAACACTGATTAAGTCAAATCACATTGAGATAAATAAATTAATCGATCAATTTTTATTTTGCAAAGCAACACAAACACACCCTTAGAATTGCAAAGAAGTGCAAGAAAAACAACTTCTATTTAAAACACTGGGGCATAATCACATTTTAAAATCTTTGCTTTCTAATTAATAATTTTTCATGATTCTTATTATCACTACATCATTGTGCATCACTACATCATAATATTCATTGAGATCTACAACATAATTCCAAAGTAAACATTATTTTATTATTAAAAATTTATTGGCATCAGTAACATAATCCAATAATAATAACCTTCAAAGTAGATTGATATTGTTAATGATATTAACAATATCAAATCCAGTAATCCTTAATTACAGAAGATTTAATTTAATACATTTGACATCAAAATAAACCAAGGTTGTTCATACTCAGGCTATTTAATTATTTCTAAAATTAAATAGATTTGAGCAATTACATATATTTCTTCATACTGGATTGCATTTTGGTAACATAGTACTACTTTTAAAATGGTGCAGTCACAAAAACTAAATGAAGATAGAATTAAATAAGTTTCAAAATTGTACAAGTAAATATTAAGTAATTTAAAAGTAAACAGTACATAGTATATCAAATGTACTATGTATATTTGACAATAAAGTGTATCTTGTAAACCATAAGTTCCACTGGTTAATCTTAAATAGAATATTCTAAACAGTACTTTATATCATACACAATGGAAAACTTGTACTAATAATATACTTTTTAAAGGAAATGGAACATTTCAATTCATAAGTACGTTTCTCATGGTATTTGAAATCATTCAAAATACTCTTATTACTGTATCTTCTAAAAGGAATGGATGGCATGCCATTTTGGCTAAGAGAAAATATGGCCAGAAGTATATAAGGCTACTATTTATATACTTCTAGGCTTGTTACCGTACAAAACTACAGCATTCTTCAACTGTACTCTAGGTGGCGATATAGTATTTAATGAGATGTAGTCAACTCTCCAAAGTGTCAAAATGCAAGTTAATAGCACACATCTTTTAGATGAGACATTAAGCCATTGGTCCTGTGTGTAACAGCACATGTTTATGTCAGCTCATGTTTTATAATGCAGTACATTCTTTGGAATGAACAGGGGATTGTCTCCCACCATGCACTGTACTGCACAATCACCACCACAAAGACCCAACTGGGTTTTTAAGTTTGTTACCATATAAAAGTACTGTACAGAATTTTTTACCACTCAAGGTGGCGATATAGTTTAACAGGGGCGGATCCAGGCTTCACCGAAAAGGGGGGGGGGGGTACACTTTTCCACTCCGGGTGGGCGTGGTTGGCAACGTTTTTCTGAAGAACAAAAAAAAGGTCATTTGCCCAATTTGGTGTCGCCCTGAACGTATTTTTGGTTTTCCTGGAGAATTTTTGACCCGGCGCACCTAATATAAGGGTGGGCCCATCTACGTTTTGACGATAATAGGGAGGTGCACCCCCCCCCCTGGATCCGCGCCTGTATACTGAGATGTAGTTAACACAAAAAAAAATATTTGGATACGTTAAACAATGTATCTCGAAAACTAAACAGTTTTCGAGATATTTACATAGACTTCATGATTTTAGCATAAAATCTGGTTTTCAGAAACATACTACACTATCACAACAACAATAACCATGTATTAAACATACTACACTATAATTATACCAGCACTATGGACAACTGATGTTAAAAATTGACAATCAATGACAGTTTTGATGTCAGGGACACCATCTTCTGTGTCATGAATATTGTTAAGCAATGCATTCCAATAGGTGGTGGCTGCTTAAAAAATGTTGACCCAGGATGTGGCTGCCTCTCTGTTCATATTCATACGTTTTCCTCTCCATCTGATTCATATGGCTTCCTTGATATCCATGGTGTTCTCATCAACTCCTCTGTCAATGATTTTTGGATGATTCCATTCGATAGCATTGCTGGATGGAGTGACGTGTGACAGTGGATTTCCCGAGTTTCGATTGCGAGTCTGGTAAAAAAAATCTTCCTCTGTTGTTCTTTTCCTCCTGTTTTTGATGTTTATTGTATCAAATGTCCTACCTGCTTCACCAACTGTGATCACAAGTTTTGCACAGGATCTAATAAACACAGTTTTTGTTTCTTGTTGTCAACACAATCTTTTGTCAGACAAAAGTTTTCTGATTAAGTTTTGTAGGTTCATGGCTGTGTTAACATTCATGTCTTTGAACATTAGGAAACTGTGATCAATACACAAGCAACATATGGCACAACTAACCCTTTACTTCTCCCAGTGTGTTTATTAGTTCAGAATGTGTAAAGGCTCCATGATGAGTGCAAATATTCTTGTTGGTTTATTATTTTTTTGTTCCTCAATTTTTCAGGCATCTCAAATCCATTAGGAATCAACACAATTTTGGAAAGTACTTTATTGTTACCTTCTTCTGGTGTTCCTCTTCTGTGGCAATGTTATTCATGCATCCAGACTTGTTTAAATGAATCTCAGCTTTTAATGAATGATTGGAATTATCCTGAGTCATGACAACACTACTGTTAAGCAATCACCAACTACTGGTGTGCATACTGCATAACAATATTCATCGCCCCGAAAGTCATGTCCGAGGAATGGACATCAAAACCATCAGCATGGTCAATAATTACTGTAAAACCCTTTATTTTCATGGCCCTAAATTTTCGCGATTTCACGATTTGAAACATTTCGAGACCTTTCATTTTCGTTTAAATAAATAATATTTTTGCAATTTATACCCTTTTTAATGTTGCACACAATGACTGTTATTTTGTGATAAACTTATTTTTTGGTTGTAGATGATGATGTTAGTTTTGATAATTACATTATGACATCTTTAGGAAAATCTGTTTTGGCGATCGTTTTTGAGCACTAACATATTCGCGATTTTCGTGTGCTCTTAATTTTTGCGATCGTCGGGTCATCGCGAAATTCGCGAAAATTAAGGGCGCATGAAAATAAAGGGTTTTACAGTATATGGATTTTTAATTTCAAACATTTTCACATTTAACTCTTCGAGGTTCTGTCCCATATGGCTTGGGGTATATGTAAAACTTTCATCTCTGCTGCACTTACTGGCTATGATAATTCAATGCATCACTACTCTTACATGCCACCACATTAACAATAGGTAATTACCTGAATTAATCACTATATAGAGGGCAGCATTACTAAAACTGGACGAGTCTACCTCATACCATATACAGCCCTGGCCACCTGGGACAGTAATTGTGAGCTGTCATCACAAAATGAGTCGTGCTGTACAGAAAACCAAAATTGAGTTATTTTTGTATTTGGGTAGGAGAGATTATAAGCTTTAAATTGGTTTTTAAATGAGGTTCATAGCTTCAGTATAACCAGAGAAAAAGCATTTTAAAACATAGGTGTATGAAAACACACTTTGGAGAAAATCGACTTTAAAGATAAACAACTGTTGACTTCCTGTATGTTTTCCATTAATTTTGAAAAACAGCCTTTACAAAATGTAGTTCAAAAACGTGTTTATTATAAATAAACATAAACAGAAAGTTTGTGATCATAAAATTCAATTACTAAACCAAACAAATCAACAGGAATCTCATTTTTGTGAAATTATGATTTTCTGTCTATTTTTGTGAATATCTCAAAATGACCTGTCGTACAACACGACTCATTTTGTCATGACACCTTACAATTTAGCCCATATGGGATATGGTCCTGTACCTCAAAGGGTTCTACAATCTGGACGATTAATTAAAATCAAATCCTGTTTGGAATTTTAAATTAATTAAGCATAAAATGGTAAGATACAGTATATATAAAGATTCAGAAAATTGTAAAAAATGTCAATTCTAAAACTAGACACTAAGAACTTAATTAGAAAATGTGTTTGGGCAACCTAACAATTTTGTAGGCTTCAACATCAGTAATGACAGTTTCATTTATTGATCCAAAAACACTCTTCTATAGAAAAATGCATCAATCAAATTAAAGAAACAAAGAAATGCTAACAGTGACATGTGATTCAAAGTGTATGACGTGTATAATCAACATCATCTTGATAAATTGATAATTTAGCCCATTTCCTGTTAATAATAACACATTCTTTTAAATGATAGCATAATAAAATAAAATAATGAATGCTGAAACATATTAACATTGTTATTCCATGGAGGTATAAACATTGTTTTAGTATGTGCATAATCGACATTATCTATTGCTAATTAGGCAAGACTTTATTACTTTTAACTCTCCAATGCTGAAAGTTGCAGAAGTGGTGTAAACCGCAAAAACAACAATAAACCTATTTCCACTAGGGCAAGACCTAAAACATTATACTTAATGCTACCAATAATAACAAAACATTAATCTAACAAGAATGCTAACATTTATATACATTTTAACATCAATTTAAATATTAAAATCATAAATAATAACATGAATTATATTTCATAATCACATTAAGTATTAGCAAATTCAAAAAATAATAAAGACAGCTTCCCCTGCATTCCTGTCGATCTTTATTCAAAAACACTGGGTCAGATTTGTAATGGAATTCATGATCGACAGAAAAATGTTCTTTAAAAACACGTAACACAATAGTGAAAACTACTTAAATAATAAATAAACAATATAATTAAAAACAAAAATATGACAAGGTCTGTCAGATTCTACTACAGTAAATGATTGTACAAAATCAAGAAGGCCCTCTATAGTTTTGTATTTAGAAACATCTTTACAAAAACTATTCAAAATAAATAAAATAAAACAGCAAATATTTCTTAAATAAATTAAAATATTCTGCTAATATATTATTTGATTGCATTGCATTACAAAATACATAACAATTTACATAACAAAATGCAAAAACAAGTACAAACATTATCAAATAATGTATAATGCTAGAATAGTCCATAAATGATTTTTTTCAACAATAAACTTATTTCCACTAGGGCCAGACCTAAAACATAACACAGGGCCAGACTTAAAACATTACACTTATTGTTACCAATAAATACAAAACAGAAATTTAACAAGAATGCTTACATTTATATACATTTTAACATCAATTTAAATATTAAAATCATAAATAATAACATGAATTATATTTCATAATCACATTAAATATTAGCAAATGAAAAAAAATATAAATCCTGTCGATCATTATAAAAAAAAAAACTGGGTCAGATTTGTAATAGGATTCATGATCGACAGAAAAATGTTCTTTAAAAAAACATAACACAATAGTGAAAACTATTTAAATAATAAATAATATAATTAAAAACAAAAATATTACAAGGTCTGTCAGATTCTACTAAATGATTATACAAAATCATGGAGGCCCTCTATAGCTTTGTAATTAGAAACATTTTTACAAAGAACCTCAACATTTAAATACAGCTGTTACAGCCTTAGCAATAAGCACTATACTATATAAATGTCAAATAATGTATTATTATTATTGTTTAGTGTTGTATATGCATACGTTTGTGCGGTTCTCACATCTGCGAATAAAAGTGAAGTGTTGTTGTTTACATACTGTAGTAATTGTGATTATTGTAGATACTCATAGTTAATGGCCAGAAGTCTATCCAATAAATTCAACTACGACACCATTGACTATTGAGAAACTGCACATTATTTTAGCCAGTATGGTGTTCCACGACAACTTGTTTCTGACAACAGCCCTAAATGGGATACTTCACATTACATCATCACCTTACAAACCCTGAACCAATGATTTAGCTGAAAGATTTGTCCAAACATTTAAGTATGCCATGAAGCAGGCAAGATGGAATAACTGCTCACTACAACAACAGCTAAGTACTTTCCTCTTTAAGTACAGAACAACACCCCATACACTTACAAAGGAAACACCTGCAAAACTAACCGACAGACGTAATCTTTGAACACATTTGGACCTGATAAAACCAGATTTAACTGCTAATGTCTGGGAAGGTCAGGATCGCACGAAAATTGCAAAACACTGTGGAAGTAATATCCAAGAATCTGAACCTGGACAACAACTTATGGTGCGCAATTTTCGTAACACTAATCAGAAATGGATACCAGCCCAAATTCAAAAAAAGACTGGTCCAATATCATACACTCTTGACACCAGTCTACGAACTACATCCAACTGCATTAAAAGTTACTCCAATAATCAGTCAGAATAACTCAGTTCCTATAACAAGGACACCATCAGATGTCTCAAAGTCAGATAATCTTACTCCACATAACACTAGGTCACCCGCTGTAACTTGTGACATATCATCTACACAAAAAACTTCCAAGTACAAGACGCAATAAAATTTACCCGATAAAAATAGCAATGAGTGTTTACCTATTATAATGGAAAAAAAAGTATCTGATAATATTCTAATTATTATCTGATAATTGACCTAAATGCGATAATTTTCATCCTTTGACCTAGGGTCAACTCTGTTACTTCCTATGGTTGCAATGTTTTTTTTTTTTAGACGATTGACAACTGCGACCAATAGTTATATGGAAAATACCTGAACAAAGTTATTTATAACTACAAAACAAAACACTAGGACTACTGTAATTGCTATAATGTGGACTGAAGAACTCAAGGAATATATATTACACTATGGGAAAGGCTAAGGGAAGTGGAAATTTAACAGGAAACAGAAGCGACAACTTACTGTATAACAACATTTGCAAGCAGGCACTGCAGTTACGGTGGGCCAGGTGACTTTGAGGTTGAAGCACCTGAGCCGATTGTATACACTGGTCAAGGGCAACAATCGGAAGTCACGAAGGGAAGGCAAACCTCTCCCTTCTACGATCTATTTGACCAGATACTTGGAGATCGGGCGATACAAAATCCGCCATTTGTTATGGCTGTGAAACTTATCTGCAAGATTTTATGAATGGCCCCTTGGAAGAAGATGTTACTAGCTGGGGCGGATTCAGAGGGGGGGTGCCCTTTTTTTTGGCTTGAGAAAATATTACATTTTACTGTCTAGAAACGCATGGTCCTGGATTAGTAAGATTACAAGATGTTTTTTTTTAAAACATACAACAGTTAATTAAGTAAAAATTCACATTATCACCAAGTATATCTGTTTGAAATTAATTAGGCGCGGATCCCCCGTCATCAACTAAAAAAAAATAAAAGAGTAAAAAATGTAAAGAGAAACAAAAACAACTTTTTAACTGGGATCTCCATTTTTCGACTGTATAGTCCAAGATGCTGTATGAGCGTCTAGAGTTTTATTATTTTTAATTGTGTTTTATCATGGGAGGCGGATGATCTGGAAAACGGGACATTTTGATGGACTCAATGTGTTTTTTAACATGTAAAATAACGAAACTTTTCCGGGACCTCGGCCCCTAGACCCGACTGAGGGCCCTTGGCGGTTCCCTGTTCCCCAGCCCAAAAAGGGTCTGAAGGGGACGTTTTGATGGACTCTAATGTATCTATCTCTTAGCATATAAAATAACGTAAATTTTCCAGGGCCTTCGGCTCCTGGACCCCTATCTGGGCACTCGGCGGCCCCTGGCCCCAGCTTAAATTGCTCACTTCGCTCGGAAGTCTGAACTCCGAAACCAAGCCGACAGGCTGATTTGGAAAACGGGACATTTTATGTGTCTTTTAGCAAATAACGCATTTTATTTTACTCTAGTCCAAGATGCTCCGTATGCGCGTCTAGAGGTTTATTATTTCTATGGGATGAGGGATGATCTGAAAAAACTGGTCATTTTTATGGACTCTAAAGTGTCTTTTAGCATGTAAAATAACGCAATTTTTCCAGGGCATTTGGCCCTTGGACCCCAAGCTATTCGAAACCAAACAGGCTGATTTGGAAAACGGGACATCTTGAGGACTCTAATGTGTCTTTTAGCATATAAAATAAATAACGCAAATTTTTCGACTGTATTATCCAAGATGCTCTGTATTAGAGTCTAGAGGTTTATTATTTTCAAAAATTTTCCATGGGAGGGGAACCTCCCCTCCCAAACCCACCCCCTGGCACAGTCAGTATTCC
>JAOTQE010052604.1:0-20663 GCA_025631205.1 Nesometra sesokonis
TCATCCCATAACAAATAGTATACCTAGCACCAGAGAATTTATGTAAACATTAGTTTTACTATAGATAAGACCCAATTACTTTTAGTTATCTGGGACACAAGCAGTTTGTAAACTTTTGCCCAATATTTTGATGGATCCGAATCGTAGATACGACATTTCTAAGATGGTATTTAACAGAGCCTTAATCAAATATAGGCTTAAATTGCCAGACATGTATCTGGTTTGGGTAGGGTTGTGTAACTAAGAAATTAACTATGTAACTATATAAACTAGGTGTAAATATTGAGACAGTTTCAAAGTTGAATTCTTACCAGACACGTATGTCTGATATCAATTATGAATAATATTTTAGAAAATATATTTGTATAAACCTGATATTTATGATAAATAATGACCATAGATCCACCAATATTGTTTGCATAAGCTATTAATACCTTAGATTGTATAATAAATTATTAAGTTGTTTTAACCATAGACCTACATAAGCACAACATAATTTAGAATAATGACATTCAATACAGCTACATAAGGAGATGCAGAAATCATGTTTCAAAATTGTAAATTAATAAGTGTATTTCCATTTTTTTATTAAAGATGCAGAATTTAAAATATGCAATATAAACATTATTTTTTTAACCCATAACTTTACAAAATTGAGCCCACCCACTTGAAAGTTAGGAGTAAATTTTACATACTGGTTCATTTAGAAGTCATAAACCTTTGTTTGCTCTAAAAAGAATAATATATTTATGGGTCAGTAGGTAGGCCTAATACTGTGTACATACAGCAGAAAAATAATGGGGTTTGTTTGGAAACCAGACTGCATAAATCAGCCTATTGTTCTGAACTTTATGAAAACCCAACTTTTCGGGCGGCCCCAATTTTGTACTGTATTATGAGATTTCACTGTAATTGTTAAAGCCTATTTGCGATCACAGATCTCCTCAATTTCCCATGATTGTTCTGGAGCCTACAGGATTTTGGATTATCACTCGTGCTCTCTAGGAATTTGATATTTTTTTTATATTTTCTTCAGGTTTTATCGTTCTATTCATATGTCAACATATGAATGGAACGTTAACTTTATTTAATGTTCTTTGTGAGTGATAGTCTACAACAGTAAAAAAAACAGCATTCTGAAACTTTTTTACTCATAAACTGTGTGTTGGGATTATAAGTTAGTATATTTGTATGTGGAAATCCTTTTAGAAAAAAAAAACATTCTATTGACAAGATGTTATATGTAAATTAAGCCTTATAAGATAACTTGCTATGATAAAGCACCATTCTGTGTAGATACAAGAAAAATGTTGAATCGACAACCTTTTCACCCACATGATTGCATAGTTAGTTGCTGTCCTGAAAATTTATTATATCCAGGCCATGCATATCCATTATGGTCTGAGTTTACAAGCACCTCCTTTAGAGGCAGGAAAATAATCTACACCTTCGGAGCCAGGAAAAAATATATTTAAATGTGCCAGTGAGGTTACCAAAAAGCCACTAAAAATGAGTTAGAGCAAACACCTTGTTTTGGTTTTTAAAATTAAACCTCAAAGCCTAATGCTCTTCCGAACTTCTAAAAAGCTACAAAGGATTGCAATCCTGGTCTTGGAAAGCGAGCACACTATGTCAAACTTGCCATCTCCATGGAAGATAATTAGTGGTAGGCTATTATTTACATTATTCTGACAGTGGCATATCCATCCCCTTCAGGAAATGAGCACGCCCCCCCCCTCCCCCCCTTCAGAGAAGGACTTAACTGTGCCGAAAAACACCAAAAATTATAAATTGCACTGTAAAGAACTTGTCATTAGGGTAAAAACAGGTGAAAAAGCTTCATTTTTTTAACATTTTTTTTTGCTTGTGAAATTCCAACTCAGTTCGAGCAATTCTTTCGTCATTTGCTGGATATGGCCCTGTTCTGATAATGATTTCTTTAATTATAAACCTAATATTCGAAAATTACTTTGTTACACCTTGAGTAATATGCATCTGATCGCAATTTATTCATTACAATTCTATATTTATTTAGCTGTAATAGAACTCACATATTTACTACAGATTCCCTTGAATATGTTCAACCAATTTAATTAAAATTTTAATATTATTATGTGCAAACTTGAAATGTACAGTACAAGCTATTCAATAAATAAAATAAAGAAATGTTTCTTTTATCACTTTTATCATACTAGGTTAACAAAACTTTTTAAAATCAAATCAATGATATTTTAGGAACAATTAGGTTTAAACAGGGATCTGTTTACAGATCCAAGGTTGTAATAATGTTCATTCAGCAATGGTGTTATACCAATAATCTACATAGAAAATTATATTCCTGATATTATAAGGTAATCTTAACCACCCTTTTAACTTCAGATGTAAATTGAAAACAGAATAATAAAATACACAAAATGAAGAATATTTTTATTTAAAGTATCGATGTTGTCAAAATGTAACATTTACAGACAACTCCATTTGCAATTTATAACAGTTAGTCACAGCATATTTTTTCCTCCATGGTCACATCATGGAGGAAAAAATATTCTATTTTTATTACTCCATGGTCACATCCATGGTCACATCCATGGTCACATCCATGGTCACATCCATGGTCACATCTATGGTCACATCTATGTTCACATGGACCCAAATAAAAAACATTTATAGTGTAACTGTTTGATGTGTTTGAATTTGTGTACAGGCCTTCAAAATGTTGTTGCTCTTGCGGGTGGGATTTTGGTTTTTTTCTTTGTGGATCCCTACATGTTTGTTTACTAATTTCTGAATAGATTTTTCACATTACCATTTTTGGAATATCTTGGTAATTCTTACAATTTTCAAGGATAAATTGGTCATTAATTAATGTTCTTTTATAAGCCGACCCTAATTTCTTAGATTTCTTTTTATTGTTTCTTATTGCCATTGATAATGATAAAAATGTAACCGTATTTATGTAATAATCTAATAACGCTGCATGTTTATTTTGTTATTTACTTTTTAATTGATGCAAAATAATGATCTTGAGATAAGCAGTTCATATAGCATTATGTGTGCTGTAGAATGTAAATGCAATAACAATTTGTAAAGAAAGTTGAAAGATTTTTAATATTATGTAAATATTAATTTAGGTCCGCTCCCGAACTGTTGAAATCATCAATAGCATGCCTTAATATGTTTAAGAGGACTATATCTAAGTTATACAGTATCTGGTTGTTGTTGTATGTATGTATTTAGAAAATTAATTTCATCTAATGTGTTGTGCTCATTAGGTTACATGCCCCCCATTAACAAGTTTTGTAAAGTCTTAATGTATAGTTGATTAGCTTCCACAGATCACTTAGCTGTACAGTATATTCCTATCCTTTATAAACAATTAATTTGAAAAACCATTGAAGTGGTTAATTAAAAATTATCCTTCATATATTTGAAAATGTAGGGTAAAATTGATCACTCTTCAATGGGAATGTACACATATAGATTCTACTACATGTACTTGGCAGTTAAAATACATTTAATTTGTAAAAAAATGATTGTTTCAACAATTTCTCTTCTATTGCACTGATTAATTTGAGTGTACCAGTACGTTGTTGTTTTTACTGTTTTGTAGTAAGTATTCGACATGCATTAGACTATTAATTTGATGCAAAATTGTAGCTTCGCAAAGCATCTGTAATTTCTAATCAGTTTTTTAACAATGCTATTGATTGTCTGTTTATTAGTATGATATATCTGTTTTCTATTACTTCAAGTGTCTCATTATTATTTAAAAATTTGGTCAAAATTTGAAAATATTAATTTACTGATTGTGAATCAAAAGATTGATCCATTGTCACATGTAGATGACCAAAAACTCATCAACATTAATTTTGAAATTAATTTGCTCACATTAAAGTGGCATCGACATCAAAGAACAGAATAGAAATGAGTCTTGTTTACAGTTGGATTAATAAAACCTTTAAATTGATCAATTGACAAAATTATAAATTTCCAGCTTTTTTTTTTGTTTCTAGCATACCCTTGGAAACCTATAGAAACTAACAAATCAAAGGATATTATCAAGGATATGGTCAGAAATGGTCTACAAACACATAGGAAAGTATAGCCATCGTTTAAAACAGACCACCTAGTTATAGGTAGTTCTCTGTGGTTCGAAGTATATCTCCCTAGTAATTTAAAATGGTAGACCTAATTGGTCAGATGGTGTTATTTTTTCAAGGGTATAACGTTGCAATATTGGAGCTAAATGTTGTTAAAAGCCTCATTTCTAGTGCCATAGTCCTATCTTATATATTTCTTCAAAATAAGCAAGTTATTTTGAAAATATATTTTTTCATTTTACATCTATAACAGATAACAGGCAAAAAACATGAACCAGAAATTGGCAACTGTTCAGTTTTTTGAGGATAAGTGATGGCAGATAGCCACAATTATAAAAGTACAGAAAAATAAGTGAGAGTTCGATTCAGTGTAGTGTAATAGTTTATTTTAAGGTCAGCATTTAAAATGATTGATTTATTAGTGGTGTTAATTGCCGACAAATAACCTAATGAACAATCATTAAAGTACAACTTAATTACACGTACGTTATAATCCGCGCGAAATCCCTCATTTCGACTACCAGTACATTTGTAGGCCCACTTATTGGACCAAGTCTTCTGAAACCGCTCCTAAACTGGAACAATTACTGAAGTTTTCAAATACGCATTTTTAGTTTTCTGTGTAAACTAATATTGTATTAGGACCTTTACAACATATTTTATTTCTTGTATTAATCACTTTGACAGAATCTGCTGATGATATAATGATGATAATAAAAAAAATGCTATAATGCAGGAGCAACTATCAACCTGGATACAGCCCTTCTGTATAACCGACAACAACACAGTAGTGACCAATAATTACAAGTATTGTACAGTAATATCTTTGCAAAAAATAGAATCTCTGATAACAATGCAAAAAAAAAATAACCATAAAACAACGACATTTGCTCTCTGTTCGCTTGAGAAAACCAAGCAGCGGTGCCATCCATAGAGCGTGTCTGTTCTAATTAACATTGTAGTTTATTTTAACATGGAGAAATAATTACTCCATGATTTTAATGTGTGTACATACATCCCATGTAAATAAGGATGCGTTGAAGATAAAGGCATAGCAAGTACTGTATGGTTTTAATAAACTATCCATGTTTATATTTCTTGTAATCATGGTATTTAAATAAAAAAAAGTAAACGGTACTGAAAATTCGCGGACAGTCATAATGTTTTCAAGCCATTACTTAAACATTTCACTTTATGGGATTTATTCCCTCTAAAATATCGTTAAAGTTATTTTAAAATTTATAAGTTATATTTTGTACCATATGCAAATTATTGGCCACTAGTATGTATCATAAGCAATGGCATTTAATATTAAGTTTTTACGAACAGAGTCTGGCCAAATACTCATGTAAAATATTCGCTTAGGCGACCACTGGTATTAACTTATAAATACGGTAAAAGAATTGTAAAACATACAGAGCTCCCAAGTTGGAAATTCAGAAATCCTGGAGATTTTGACCAGTGTTAACTGTTTTGGGGTACTATATGGGCATCTAAAAGTGAAATGCTTTGGTTATTACAAATGAAAAAGTGATTACTATTATATTGTTACAATAATTGACAAACAAACTTTCAAAATACTACAATTTAGTGTCCAAATAGATAAGAAATACTACGTATTTTTTGTTTAAATTGATAATATATCGACAATCCTGGATATGAACAATTCAATTTCCTTGGGTTTTCCCTGAAGCTCGGGAGATGATGCAAATTTTTGGATACTCCATGCTAATACTGGGACTTGAGAGCTCTGAACATAATTGTGAGGTCTCACCACAAAATGAGTCTCAGGAAAATTATTGGTACCTTCTAATAGAGCGTAATATAAGCTATAATCTACACTTTAAATAACATTCATTGGATAAGTAGATCCAAAGATATCAGCATTTGAAGTTCTCATGTATAGAAACATTGTTTTGAGAAAATTTCTCATAAAGCAATAAAAAAATAAACAAAAGAATATAAATCTCAGAAAATTTCGTAAAGGACACTTTCCTGGAAGAAAACTGACCTAAAAAGTATTTTATAATGAAATATAAGTACTAAGTACTCATAATTGATTAAAACTAAATTTCTCAAAAATTGTACCCAAGACCGTATTTTGGTGATTATCTCAATTTGATCTCGCCTACGATGCGACTCAGTTTGTGGTGAGACCTCACAATTTATATAGGCCTATACATACAGTCATAAATTTACCAAATATAAAATGGCTTTTTGTTTCTTAACAAATACTCAACAGTTCACTTCAAATTATGCCCTACATATCTACCAATATGCTTTTATTTAAAACGAATTACGAGCTGAAATATGTTGTTATGGCCAGACACTTGTTATAGACGAAATGTAATATTGCAAGTCGTTGCAATAGGGTCATTAAACTTGCACCAACGACATACAATGATCGGGCAAAGAAAACATTAGGTGCGTAAATTTACTGTATTTGTACGTGAATTGAGCTACAATGGATCGCTCTACACATTTTTTTAAAATCTGAAATCGTAATCAAATGACAATTAATGCATTTATAGTCCGAATTATTGACAAAACGAATAGTTAATTCACTGTAGTTGTTTATGAAAATAAAATTAAATGAATCGATCTGATTGAACGAAATGAATGTATCAGATAATGTTTATGTATTTATTAAATAAAATTGTTTACAGTCAAATTTGTCTTTGTAGTTTCATTTTTAAAAATTTTTTACTATCTATGCACATTTAGCAGCTGTACCAGCAGCAACCACAGCAAAAGCAACAGCAGCCACATCAAGAGAAGCAGCAGCAGCCACAACAGCATTCACATCACAAACCACATCAGCAGCGGTAGCAGCAGTTAATCAGCAGCCCCGTAGTATCAGCCACAGCAGCAACGGCAACATATTTCACAGCAGCAACCACGGCAAGCGCAGCAGCAGGCACATCAAGAGCAGTAGCAACAGCAGCAGCAGGCACATCAAGAGCAGCCTCAGCAGCGTTTATCTCACAAGTCACATCAGCAGCAGTTAATCAGCATCCCCGTAGCAGCAGCCCATAGTCACAGATGCAGCAACAGATTTCACATCAGCAGCCACATCAAAAGTAGCAACCACAGCAAAAGCAGCAGCAGCCACATTAAGAGCAGTAGCAACAGCAGCAGATACAACATCATTCACAAACTACATCAGCGGAAGTAGCAGCAGCCCATCGACTAAAGCAGCTACAGAATTTATAGCAGCAGCCACAGCTTCATCAGCAGCAGCAACCACAGCAAGTAGCAGCGGTCACACCGAGAGAAGTAGCAGCAGCCACAACAGCATTCACATCACCTGCCATATCAGCAGCAGCAGTCCATTAGTAGCCCCGTGGCAGCAGTCCATCAGCCACAGAAACAGCAGCTACGGATTTTACAGCAGCAGCTGCAGCCACATCAGCAGCAGCAACCACAGCAAAAGCAACAGCAGTCACACCAAGAGCAGTATCAACAGCAGCAGCCACAACCTAATTCACATCACAAATTGCATCAACAGCAGCAACCACAGCAAAAGCAGCAGCCACATAAAGAGCAGTAACAGCAACATTCACATCACAAGCCACATCAGCAGCAGTATCAGCAACCTCGTAGCAGTCACAGTAGCATCAACCACAGCTGCAGCAACAACAGATTTGACAGCAGCAGGGCAGCAGTAGCAGCAGCAACCACACCAGCAGCCACAGATGCAGCAACAATAAAACATTTCACAGCAGCAGTAGCAACAGCCACATCAACAGCTGCCATAGCAGCATCAGCCATAGCTGCAGCAACAACAGATTTCACAGCAGCATTAGCAACAGCCCATCATCAGTAGCAGCAGCAACCACAACAGCAGTAGCAGCAACAATAAGACATTTCACAGCACCAGTAGCAACAGCCTCAACAGCTACCAGCAGCCACATCGGCAGCAGTAGAAGCAGTTGCAGCAGCAGCAACGGCAGCATCTGCAGCAGGCACAACTGCTGACACAACAGCAGCAGCACTGAGCATAAATGTAACGACGTATAATGTATAATGCAGTTGTAGGCTTATCGCAATTTGTAAAAAAGTGGATGGGAAACAAGATGAAAGAAAATAAAAAATTACAATTGTTTGAAATTCTACAAAAGAAGTTTCAAAAAAGGAGAAAGACCCAAAACAAAACAAAGAAACTTTGTTTTCTTTTTTTCTTGAAATTAAAAATCTGAAAAAATCTATACCACCGCTGCTGATTTTTAACCCTCTCTTAAAATCCTGGATCTGCCCCTGCATTTTTATGAGTGGGTTTAAAGAAATAAACTCTGGACCCATGTTATTATGTTGTAAACGATGTTCAAATAAATTGTGTATTTTTTCCTGTATACCGACGATAGCCTAAATTTCATTTGCTCGTTAAAAATGTTTTGACTTCATGGCCTTAGTTACTTCATGCTCATTTGCGAATTATTTATTCTCACAAATGTAAAATCTTGGATATTGATTTTCGTAAACAACATAATTTCATTTTTTGTTTCTCTTCTGTATATTGCCTACATGCCAACACTCCCGTTTTAGCAGGGAGACTCCCGTTTTTTGACCTTTTTTCCTGTCAAATTTCATTTGGGTTTTTTTTTCACTTTTTTCCATCTTAAAAATGCAAATCTCTTATTACATGCGTTTTAGCGACACATAGTATATATTAAAACCTCAAAATTTACGTTATCAATTAAATTGGTATGATTGCCTAAAAATGTTTTGAGTGAGCGCGATGACCTGTTGTTAAAAAGGTTGTTAAGACATGCATAGGCCTACACAACTCCGGTAGGTACGGCAGTCGCTGGGCGGAAAGTTCGATAAACTTATAATTGTTCACTTTTTACATGTCTACGACAAAGAAAAAGTATACAGAAAATATGAAGTGATATTTAGAAATAAATCTAGGAGTAATGGCGTATCCTTGAGGTTGAGTGTTCGGACACCCCTATAGGAGGTAGAAAAATGAAATAGTATATGGATAAGCCTAGTATGATGGAATTAGAAGAAAAGAAGCATGAAGCCACCTACCCTCCAGGGGCGGCGGAACGTTTTTGATATGGGGGCACGAGGTTTACCATAGTTACTTGCTGTTTTTGAATTGTGAATCTTGTAGTTGGGGTGACATTTCAGGGGGACTGTCCTCCCCCTCCCCGATTTATCACTGGGGACGCGTTCCCCCCCCCCCTTCTTCCGCCGCCCATGCTACCATCACGCAAAACCGTAAAGTAAGTGATAGATAAGGGGGTTTAATTTTTACTTGTCCCAATCCCGTCGGCGGGTTTGGCATACAGTGTTGGTAATCTAATTGTGTCCAAGTTTTTGAAAATATATTTGGATGCATATTATGATAGTAAACACCAAAATAATGACTTTTTAATCACGTGACAAATTCCTTTTTCTATGGTAAAAAATGATTTACAATGAGTTCGTCATGTCTATTTAACCGTAACATAATTTTCTACGAGTAGGCCTACATTGTTCCTTACCTACACAGTCAGCAGCACTTTAAAGTTTACACAATTTGTTTTACTTTGATCAAGTTGCTGAACTCCCGGTGGCAAAAATAACAAAGACCTAATAGTAAAACAGTCATTGGGTTCCAGTAGCCTAGTTTTGTTCAGATCGCATACACTGGGAATTGTACATGTTTTAACATTAATTCGCGATTCATCAAACTCGTCGAAAGTTGTGTTGCTTCATGGCCTAGGCGGTTAATAACATCGGGGCGCAACCAGGAATTTTTAAGTTGCAAGCCTCTGTAAGAACTGGGGTGCGGGACGGCTCCCCGACTAAAGTTTATACTAGGATATGATCAGATGCATTTCTCTAGCATTCCGAGAACGTCACCACCAGTGTAATGTTTAATGACTTCGACGTTTTTAACTAAATTGAAATTGGGTCAGAAGGATGCCCTCAGGGGCGGGTGAAGACTTTTGGAAAAAGGGGGTGGGTAGAAAATCAAAGTGTTGAGGGGTCTGGTGGAATGCTCCCCGGGTAATTTACCAACTATAGTATACAATAAACCATTAAAAATCAATAAGAAGGCAACCTAGAAAGGTTAAAATCGGATCTTGTGGGTCAGCTAAAAACAAGAGAGGACACACACACAGCTCAAGATCGTACACAATATATATGTTTTTTTATTGTAATACGGAGCACTGAAAAATATATGTAACTTACGAATTGTTCTATAATTTAAGTACAGTACTACAATTGATTTTAGCTTACTAGGCCTTTACATTGTTTGAAACTGTTATAACTTTTAATATTCAACCTTTGTACGATATACTTCTAATAACTAATTTATCATTACCCACGCCCCCAGGCAGCGGATAGGAATTTTCAAATGAGATCCCTCTGAGATCCGTCTGACGGTTTGTCTGGCTATATGTATGTCTGTATATCTGTCTGTCCTTCAATATAAAAAATATACTATACCCGGTCGGGTCATGTGTCCACTAGAGTTATGATGCAAACAAAATGATATGTACAAGCCTATAGGTCACAGACTGGCAACTTCATAGTTCCCTGGTATATGGCCTTGTGCCACAAAAATAATCTACGAAATAATTTTAGCTAGAGATCCGAGATATTGTACAAAATTATACCTTAAGAAAAAGAAGGCTTCTTTTGCAGGATCTGGAATAACTTATCACTATATATAAATGTAGGCCTATCAGTCAGATTAAAACTTAATGTATCAAGATTTTTAATCAAATCATACTTCCAATAAAATTAAAACAAGTCTGTTGAACAATTCACCTACTTGGGTTCTATACTAACAAGCAACTTATCTATAGATAAGAAATTAACCAACGGATTGGTAAAGCAGCTACAACTTTCTCCAGGTTGAACAACCATGTTTGGAGAAACAACCTTCTCTTAACAACTACCAAAATACCAGAATATCGAGAGGTGGACAATGTATTTCAGCCATGAGAGGCAATTAAATACATCACACTGTATGAGGAAGGTAGTACTCTATCCTAAACATCATCTTGAAAGACAACATTACGCATGCTAGAGTATCAAGAACAGACCTCACGATACAAGCATGCTGAAAAAGAGAAGATTACGGTGGATAGGTCATATCATAAGAATACCTGATGATAGAATCCCAAAAGTCATATTACATGGAGAACTAACAAAAGGAAAGAGATCTCGAAGAAGACCAAAACTTAGAAAGATCTGACGAAGAGAGGTATCAAACAGTAAACATCTCTGAACAAAGTTGGGAAAACTTGCGGAAAATTATGCGCTTGGAAGAATGCTACCCACAGAAAGCTTCAAAGATATGTACAACCTAAAACTCAGTTGGAGAGCAACAAAACAGAGACGGACGTCATGAACCAGCCGATGATCCTTTCTCATCTGCAGTGTCACAATTGTGTTAGAGCATGCAAATCACTGATTTGTGTTTAGCCACATCAAGAAATGTACTCGGAAAAAATGTAATTATTACACATAACAACCTACCCTAGTATCTTGGAGGATTGACAAATTACAAAATGCTGTCAGACCTGGTAGAGCTTTCTATGCGTACGTTGGTAAATCCACTCTAAGCCGTTTATCCAGCTGTGTATACAATAAGATAATCTCATAATATACCATAATTTACAAGGTGATCAGAAAACAGAAGACGTACTATAATACATTTATTTGTTGACTGGTTGGGTGCGGCAAAACAAGGTTGCCTATTCTATTGCTAAACTATCACGCAATATTAGGAATAGAGAGTGTTTTGAAGTTCGACTACCACTCCATGGGTAACAACATTAATCAAATACTTTAGGACCAATCATTAATAATTTCAATGTTTGAATAAAATATGTTGTCGTTTTAATGGTGGTGGTTTCTCTACAATTAAAACCAGTGAAACAGCATGTACCTATTGCTACTGGTTAAGTATTTTAATAGTAGCAACTGCGGTATATCGTGATGACACCTGTCAACTCTTAAGTTCAGAGTTCAGTGCAGACTATTAAATTTTATTTGACAAAAAACTTGGATATACCCATATTATGGTAGTGATATTTTCATGTATAGACATGGTGTGATATCATCAGAACCATTGGTATCAAAGCTTTTTTTTAATGTTGATAGTCTGGACTGAGCTTTACGATATGTGTCAGTTTCACGGATTGGAAGATTGGATGTCTGGCGCGAGATTTTTTTTTTTCACGCATGGGAGGAATTTGTAAAAAAAATCAAAATAAAGGGCCAATATTGGCCTTCAAAAATGTATGCATCATTCACGCTTTTGAAATGTTCTTGTTTTGAACTTAGGAAAAGGGGAACAAATAAATTTTAGCCAACGATTCTCGTGGTGTATCGTGCTGTATCAATATAAGAAGGAAGACTCATTGGCAATAAGCTAGATACAATTGGTCAAACGTCACACATATTAGACAGTTGTGTCAATTTATTATGTAGTCTGCTTTAAACAGGATATGTTACATGGTTATGTGTGACGAGTTGTATCTAGCCGGGCCAGATACAGGGCCTGAATAAGGGCACATTATTGTTTTGCTTGTTACAAGAGATCGTAATTGGGTAGGCCTGGCCAACTTGTAAACATGCATGTTACAAGTTATTAGACTCTCGCACATTAGGCTACCAACGGTGGCAGGTAGCCTATATCATGGAATGGAAAAAAAAAGTATGTGAGGGACGGGTCCAGGATTGTGATTTTTAAGAGGAAAGAGGAGAGATGGGTAGATTAAATCCGAATTTGATTTTACAAGCAAAAAAGGGGGAAATTCTTGTGCTGTAATATGCCCTCCTTTGAGTCCCATACAGTCACGTTGCATCTATTTTATAGTTTATTGTCATTGCAACCACAAAAATATCTTTTCAAGTGAATTGTGAGGGGTGTTTAAGCCTGTTAACATCCCCCTCTTAAGTCCGCCTCCGTATGTGGCCTCATCTTAATGGCAATGTTCATTCACATCAGATGTAGTCGTGCGTCTCCATGCGAAGAGGAAGTATCCAAAGCCAGCTCCCAACACAACAGACAACCCAATCCAGACGTTGAATGTCATTACCAACAACATCAGAATGTAACTAACGGTCACCTGAAGGACATGGAGAAATGACTGCAACACATGCCATCCACTCCACCATGTTCGTCTATAACGATAAAATATATAGAAAATGTATTGATGACTAATGGTGAATGTCACAATTATCCCTGTTTTTTTATTGATTCAACAGGAAAATCACTAAAAAACCCTCGACAGACGAGTAAAATACTGTCATCGCGTCTGGAAATAACACACACACCCACACACACACACACACACACAGGTAGCGACGGATTAGCCGTGCGACCGTCGTACGACCGGCATCGCACGACGCAGTGAGTGCCCGGCTTTAGGCTCTAAAAAATTTGCAGGTACCGTATACTATGTCACTTGATCTTCGTATAATACAGGTAATTTAGTCGTAACCGGGGTGACAATATAATAATAATAATAATAATAATATGATTTATAGAGCGCTCATACCACAAAAGTGCTCAAGGCGCTTGAAGTTTGAAGTTGTATCTTATCTTATTCACCCCATCTATTTAAAAAGAACAATTGAATTCGTTTAAATCGCTCACCCGTGAAAAAAAACATATGCCAAGCTTACTTAACCAGACGAGTGTTTATAAAATGCATACAAAGTATGGTGTAAAACCCTTAAGTGCGTCATTAGAGAGATTTAAATCTCAAAATACTTAGAACTTTTAAATATTATTATTCGTTAATGATATCACGTAGAAACACAAATTAACGTATTTTAGACGCAATCTGTGGAGGTTCCCATTAATCACTGCATGCGCGCGTTTTTCGTCACTTTACGCACCATTCTATACGCGTGCATAAAAGATTGTCTTTTCTTGGTGTCACTGTAGAAAACTCGAAAATAGGCTTAAGATATCCGGTACGATTAGGTTTTAGGATATTTTATCATTTTAAATTGCCAAAACACAACGTTTTTACTCTTAAAGATAGTTTGTCAGAAATAAAATACCGTATGCTTACTTTGGGACATCATCGTCGACACTGGAAAGCGGTGCCCTGCTTCCTCTCTTCTCAAGATCCGTAGCTTCATACCCGCTGTTGATCGAGTGACGGCGCAGAAGCAGTTCACGGAAAACCTTTAAACCCTCATAGAGTGCCGCGATGATAAAGATAACAACACAGGCAGCTATGAAGCCTGAGAAGTAAAAACAAAAACTTTTAAGAATGTTCCGAAAGTAATGATTTTGTCAATTTTTTGAAGCGCCGTTTTCCAAGGCGCTTTACATTATTGTCCATACCCAAGGGCAGGGGAGGTACCTAGGGTGGTCGTGGCTACAGCCCCACCCCACCCCGTCGGGTAAAAATCTTAGGTTTCGGTGGGGAAAAATTTGCATTTGAGAGAGTAGAAAGGTGCCAAACCCGTCTAAAGCATGGGTTTGCCCTTTCTGTCGGTAGATTTTTTTTTTGGGAGGGGGATGTTGTCCTGCTGTCGGGAAATTTAGCATATCCAATACTCGATCATTGAACAACAAACTCTATGGAACACAGCTACTTTCCGAGGTATTTTTCTGTCATTGTACCTCCCATACCCGGACTTGAAATTCTGGGCATTCATCGTGTTTGGATTTCTGACTTTTTTTGTTTTCCATGTCTAGTGTCAAAAAATCACAAACTATGCACATGGCCAAGTGAAAGGGCGTAGTTATGAATCTTTAATAGGGTAGAGAGCTAGAATCTGCAGAGTCCATTCTTGATCGGATACACCTCTTCTAAACTCCTCCAATAAAATATCTATTGAGCTAGCATAAACAGGCTAAATTCAAAAAACGTCTTTGTACTGTTGGGGAGTGTTTTACCACCGGTGGTTTTACACGTGGCCACCATCTCAAAATATTAAGAAGCTGCGTTCTAAAATATCACAGAGATTGAAATCTGTTTTTTCGATGGCTTCGGTTAATGATTAGAATGCACTTCCCATATTTGTTGTTGGAGCAATTAATCAGTTTAAACCATGGATTAGAGAGACAATGGTCTGACCACTAAGTTCTCTATAATGTATACAATTATCCAGTTTATTCATGGAAGGACACACGGGCATAAGCTTCAAATGTCTCAGTGTAAGGTAAATTCAAGGTAAATACAGATCAGTAGGTCTATACTCACTTCCAACATCATCCTCGATGACACTGAAGTCTTTGATAAGTAAAATTACCTTCTCGCCGGTGGTGAAGTACATCTAATTGAAAACGATATGAAGAAGAAATTTAAAATACAAAGTCCGTCCACCGACACATACTATAAATTGTATAAACAGGTTATATTTCGGCTTCCTCGCATTCTCTCGTAGCAGTTTTAGAAGTTAATGAGGTTCACTTAAATGTAAATGATTTAAAGAGTAACTCCGGAATAAAAAATTCTATGGATAAATCTATAGAACAATTAGTTGTAACATAACTGACAAAATTTCACAACATTTGGACAACAAAATAATGCAAAAAAAACGTGTTGAAAAGTATGTCACAAATCAACAATGGGTAAATTACACAGTGATTTTGAAAGGATCATGCTTGAAAACCAACCTTGCATTACAAATATAACTCATATGGAAAAAACAGGTAATGTGACTGCGGTTTTCAAACACAACCGTATTGGAGGATTACTTACAGACATCCCCATGTTCATTCCCATGCCCATGCCACCGCCCATTCCGCCCATGCCACCGTCCTTTCCGCCGCCCATGCCACCGCCCATTCCGCCCATGCCACCGTCCATTCCGCCCATGCCACCGTCCATGCCGCCGTCCATTCCACCGCCCATATTCATTCCACCGCCCATGTCTCCACCACCTCCAGTCACCATTTCCATCATCATTGTCGTCATTTGCTCCTGTTAAATGGATGAAAAATATATGTAATTTTAGATTGTTTTCTGAAATCAATAACAATTTTTGCATCGAAAAAAATCTAGTTGCGAAACAAAGGAAATGAAGTCTCATGTTTTAAGGGTGCCGCTTAAAAAAAATGGTGGTTAACAATATTTCTGGCTTGGTAACACATTTTGGTTTGATTTATATTTTTTTCAAAAAATACGTTGGGAAACAGAAAACTTATAGAAGACTCGACTTCTGGTGTGTGTCAAACGTCCTACACAAAAACGGGAAAATCTTAGGTACTGATATAAGACCATCGGTTTCTCAGACCCTCAAGCTCTCACTTAAAATGTTAAATTGTGAAGGAAAAAAGGTCAAGGGACGTGGAAACTAAACAATAGTTCTTTGAATAATGAAGACTATAAAGGAATAATGAGTATTATTGATAAGTTGAAGAAATAATCTGAACCCACTTCTACGTTGGGAATACCTGAAGGTACAGATTACTGTAAATACTTCTCTTGTAAATATGGCTTAAAAATGAAAAAAAAAATTAAGTTAAAAAACTAATTAAAGAGGTAAAACAGTTATCTAAGGAATTAGACTGGCTATGATGAGAAGATAGATCATCAGTTAATGAAAAAACTAACGATTTATATAGCACATACTCTTTTGAAGCCAAAGAGGCACAGATTAGGTTACGAATAGACTGGTTCGAAAGGGTGAACCAATATTCTTTTTCTAGGTTTGAAAAAAAACCAATGAAAAAAAAAGAAACAGATAACATCATTGTTAAAAAGTAATGGGAAATATACAACAGACACAAAAGATATTCTTAATGAAGAAGTGCGTTTTTTCAAAGATTTATACAAGCAAACAGACATTCTGGATTCAGAAATAAATAATTATATAACAATTCTAATGTTAAAAAGCTAACGATAGAAGAGCGTAATAAATGTGAAGGATTACTAACAATTGATGAATGTAAAAATGCAGTCTTTACATGCGTTTAAACAAAAGTCCAGGCCTTGGCGGCCTTACTGTAGAATTTTATCGTTGTTTCTGGAATGAAATTTGTGACATGTTATGTGAAGGAGGAATTAATATTGGCTATGAAAATAATAAGTTGTCAGCATCTCAACGTAGAGGTGCCATAACGTTATTGTTTAAAATGGTACAAATTAGAAAACTGGAGACCAATAACACTACTAATGTATATTACAAAATAGCAGCCCATGTTCTTGTATTTAGAGTACAGTCTATAATAAGTACAATAATAAATACTGATCAAAAGGTTACATCCAGATTTTCCTGGTGAAACCGTAAGATTAATTGAAGATTTACTTGAATACACATACACAAATAACTTGGAAGGAACATTGACATTACAATATTAGATTTTGCAAAAGCGTTCGACTCCATAGATTGAACTTTCATGGTAAAAACGTTACAAAGCTTGGGTTTTGGTGAGCAATTTATTCGTTGGGTTCAAAAAATGTATACGGATACAGAACGTTTTATAATGAATAATGGTTGGATATCTGAGAGCTTTTTGATGAATTCAGGAATCCGTCAAGGATGTCCTCTCTCAGCTCTACTTTTTGTGATGGTTGTTGAGTTAATGGCAATTAACATAAGAACAAATCCACTATGTGAAGGTATACATTTATTTCCTCTCAATGGAGAAGAAAAACAAAAAAATATCACAATTAGCTAATGACACAGTAATTTTTACGAAAAATAAAGAAATTATTGCAATTTTTAAAAAGAAATCAAAAACAAATTGCAAAGTGTCCAGTCTTAAACTAAACAAAAGGAATGTGGATTGGGTGCAATATACACAAAAACGAAGACGTTTGCGAAATTAGCTTTACCAAAAAAACTATAAAGTTGTTAGGAATTTATATTGGATATGATAAAGAAAAATGTTTTAATAAAAACTGGGAAGAGAAAATGTCTGACTAAGAAAATATTTTGGCAGTGTGAAAAAAAAAAGAAAACCTATCTTTCTTTGGAAAAAAATATTTATAAAGACACTTGCTCTGTCAAAAAATATATATAATGCAAGTATCTTGGACATGCCTAAATCGATCATTCCTGTGCTAAATTTTATACACTTTTTATGGAAAGGAAAAAAATACAAAATAAGAAGAAATACACTTGTATAAGAAATTAACAAAGGTGGTCTCAAAATGATTGACAATAATTTATTGGTTTATTCACTGAAGTTAAGTTGGGTGAAACGCCTACTCAGTCCTGATCCGGGTAAATGGAAATGTATACAATGCTATTATTTGGCCCCTGTTGAATATACAGTATGCCTTGTCAAAAGTTAATTTGATAGATCACAAAAATGCCATTTTTTATAAACACATACTCAATGTCTGTGTAGATTACAATAATTCACACTATGCCGAGGTACAATGTATTTGCGAAGTTATAAAACAGAGACTTTAGGAAAATAGAAATATTGTTTAAATGGTAATTCTCAATATTTTAACGCATGGATAAAATCGGATTTTAAAACAATCAATGGTATTATTGTTGGATGAAGATTTTTAAACATAAATGAGGTTAAGGATAAACAATGTAAAACACAAAATATAACAACAGAGTATCTAGCACTCCTTAATGTAATACCTACAGACTGGAAACATTCGTTAAGAAAGGAGATTGTTTAATTCATAAAAATGTTGCATGTGAAACCAATTTTTTTTGTATTAAAAAAAAAACAAAGAGTTAAAGATGTTTATATTTCCTTTATTAACCACAAGTCGACAATTCCAGTTGCTCAACATAAATGGGAATTAAGAGTTATAATCCGATTCCAAAGATTGGGAATCATGCTGGTAAAAGGGGGTTATTTCTATGATGCATTTTTAAAAATTGCTCATTTTAATTTTAAATTACTGCATAGAATTCTACCAACTCAAAATAAATTACAACAGTTGTGCAATACCCCCGAGAACGAAGAACATATGTTGTTTAAATATAAGAATGTGAAGTGATGCTGGAAGAAATTACAGTACCTGCTTAAAGCGTGTTTTTTTTAAATCTACTGATTTTTTTTTTTTTGGATGGAAATAGTGTTAGGAAGATACAATGATAATAAAAATGAAGTTATTTCTAGTCTAACTTTCTGCATTTATAAATGCATAGTTAGATATAGACTTGGTCTAGGAAAAGAATACACTTCCTTGGAAAATGCTTCAGGTTGAACTGGAAATTGTATTAAAATGAGCTTTTTAATAGATAGAGAAAAGCTAAAAAAGGTAAATTATTGACATCCGTAAAATTAGAACCCAGTTATTAACTTCTCCCTGGTTGATATACATTAGGTTCTATGGTGTTTACTGGTTTGATCAGGGATTCCCTTAATTTTACAAATAAAAAAGAGAAAATCTGATAAAAAAATTAAAATTTAAGTAATACATTTTTTTTTAATGCATATCACGGATATCAGTTTCAGGTAAAAATAAAGTAGGTCGGTCGCATTACTCACTGATATGATGAATAATATATAACTAGAAAATAATGATTTCATCCAGATAAAATTAATAATGTGAATAATGTATATATTATGTGATACATACAGTTATATGGGTTTATAGGTATGTGTGTATAAGTATATGCACGGATACGTGTTTTTGTATAGGCCTATGTGTCATGTAGTATACTGTATATAAATTTATAAAATAAAAGGTATTTATATGTTGATTTATATCTTGAATAAAGGTGGGACGACCCTACGAAAGAGAAAAAAAATAAGTTGGGAAAGGTCAAAAGTCAAGATTATAATTTAAACATTAAAAAAATGTGTAATATCGTGTTAACTTTTGGAGCTAGGTTTTGGATTCTGATGCCAAATTGTCTAAAATATAAATGTTTATATTAAAAATAATGTCCTCAAATATTATTACCGAAATTTCATTTCTGATCTTGAAATTATCTCAAAGATGATGATCTTATTCCGGTGATAATTATTGATCACAGAAGTTTCATTTCTGTTTCAAATATTTAAGTAAATACATTATGTATGTGCTTTAATGAATTAAATATTAATATTTACCCATAAATTACAATGGATAGCCTACTCTTTTGGACATTCGACCCCACCACACAATCCTCACTGTGTAGGCCTAATGGTTAGCTAAGGAGGCTACGCCATTTTCTTTCTAAGATTCCTTACTACATTTGCCTTTAAAATCAACTGCACCATATAGATCCGAAAAGGTTTAGGTCTGAAGAGGGTAAGTACATCTATGGCGTTATCTACCTCACAGTTTCTCAGTGAATTGCATATTATTATTGTTTGTCTATAGCAACATGTTTTTTGTCTAAAATGTATATTAAAATGGCGGTCAATGTTAGACGGAAATAATTGAGAATTCTAGATTTTGTGATTTAGCCACCGGTTTTATATGACATTATCCAGATACTAAATACTCATCCAAATCTATTAAATAACCTTTTTGATTCGATTTGGGTTAAACCTATCTCAGTCGTTTACATTTTTGAGGTCGACCTCAATAAAACAGGTTACTACACAGGACTATAAACTATAGTTCAGGGGCGGATCCAGGATCCGCCGAAAGGGGTGGCGCACTTTTAAATTCCGGGTGGGCGTGGTTCTTACGTTTTTTCTTTCTGACGAGCAAAAAAAAAAAAAAAAAAAAAAAA